>LPNX011057115.1:0-20378 GCA_001517045.1 Pseudotsuga menziesii
AAACCTTGAAAACAAAAACGGAGCAATAAAGAGGCATCCTCATGAGTCATAACTTTACCTATACACATTGATGTGCCTAAATGGTTGTGAATTGCAGAAATAAGAAACAATCAAGCACACCAAAGGGACCAGCTCATATTACTTATTGTCATGACTAAGGTCTAATGGCAGGATTTTCAGAACATCCCTTTAAACGAAAGTTCTTTTTAATGGAGTTCTGAGCAATTCCATTTAACTGCAATGCCTGTACAAAAGATCGTGTACAGGCCCTATAGAATTTGGTCTTTGGAGGGACCGAGCAACAACAACGGCTTCTTGGATCTTGGTTCATGAGACGAACAGGAATTGAAAGAGGTTTAATCCATTGGTTCATCAGACCTTAGATGCCTTGCTCTCGGTTTATGGGTGGGTGGGGTCTTCTTGCCCTTCTCTCTTTTGCTGCTGGAAATTATGTTAGTTCAACCGGAGATCTGTAAATTCTTATGATGCTGGTGCTGCCCCTTCAACTTCTTATGCTGGATTGTGTGGAGATGACCCCAGTTCAAATCCTGGTGGGCATGCTCCTCCCCTGTGTGGGATCTGCCAGGTGTGGAGATAAATGGCTGTATAGCATATATCATAGATGATTCTTCAGATAAAAAATGGCCAGATTACCTCTAGCTCCTTGCTGAAATCCACAGGAAATCTTTCACCTTCTGCAATCAATTGGAAGACACCATCCAACTCAAGTGCTCCATGATCTACGACGACCTGCAATAGAACACTGGGAATGACTAATGAACTCCAACATGAGAACATGGACAAAACATAAATAGCATGTGCATTTTAAGCCTGTAACTCAATACTCCTGATACCTGTCTTGCATGGATCACCCATTGAGAAGCGATGTCTGCCACCCTCTTGAGCTCTTGAAGATAGTAATCTTTCAAAGCGACATTCAAGGATGGTCCCTAGTGTAAAAGAAGACAAAATGGACCACAATTAAGAGATCTATAAGATACATAAGATAATTTTATAGTTTACAATCAAAGCTCACTTTAATAAATGTCAGATTTTCTACCAATTGACCACTTAAACACGAAATCAATGTAGCTTGCACTCAGTGATATTCAGAGTTACAACATACTTGGTTTTCCAGCAATTTTAAAAATTAGTAACTACATACATTTTCAGCATAAGCCAAAAGTTAATAAAAAACCATGTATCAGCTGGCAGAAATAAATCTACCGTGGACTGTTTAAAAATGCATGCATTTAACCTTGAACTGCTTTGTCAAAGTCGTAGCTTGACACCATATTCAGTTATAACAGGCCAAAATTCATATAGATGAAAATTGTGGGAAACAACCAATCTTTCCTTGTGACATAAGATATTTGTACAGGTTTATCTTTCCTATAGCTAGTCCTAGTACTCGATACTTCTATGCCTGCCAAAGATTTGAGAAAAAAAAACATTTATACGTGAGAGGAATTAGAACCCCAAATTTTACATCATTATAATATTTTAATATCATGAGGATAAGAAATCCCATCAACAAAGTGTTAATTTCATTAACTGGTGCGCTAAGTATATTGCCAGACAGAGCTATTAGTAATTAGTAATTACCCATTTCCACAACAACTTGACAGTAATTTCATTTCTCACAAAGAGTTTACAAAATGCATGATATCGTAAATTTTACATGGTTGTGGATTCGAGTAGGATAAATTCCTATAGGAATCAGTGGAATACCCTTTGAAAAAGCACTTGTATACTTTTGGGGCTTAGATGATGCCTCTTCATACACCAAGAAATTAAGTCTGGACGTCTAGTTCTTCTACATGAATTGCTAATTGATGCCATCAATTTTTTTATGAACAGGTAAGATTGCACTTGTACCTGCTGGACATGTGACATATTTAAGTCACAGCATTAGTTAATTCCAAAGTTTAAAAAAAAATTAATTTTTTTTTTTGTTAATTCTTATACGAATGAATCCCAATACTAATGAATTCTAACAAAAATAACATCATTGAAGCCTAGTTCCAGTACAGTGGAGAAAATTTTCATAATGCTTGGGGCAAGTATAAATCAAAGTCAAACCTTAAAACTATATGTCTCAATATTTCCAAATAGAAAGAAGCTGCCAACGTCTACATGTTTCATGCTGGTTTTATTCATTCCTGTTGACAGAAGCACTCATGCAATGCATCTGTAGAAATAAATCAATAATTTCCATTTAACTAAAAAGGCTATCTTGAAAATCCTAGTTTATTTTCAAACAAGGTTATCACCCTCACCCGTATCAAAGTCATTTACCAAGGCAGATCTGAGATTTCACAGCATGTCATGCACTCCATGTACATTTTTGTCTATGCATTTTTTGGAGTATAAATACCTGTAGGAGGATAAGGCTAGATTAATTCATCCGAACTTTCTCAAAGTCTAACTTGACTGGATCTCAGAGCTGAAATGAAATTATTCAATGACATTGCCTCATTGGCTCTTGTTGTCACAAAATGTGGCGGTCTCTGTATTGGCAGAGAGTAATGATTGCGAAACCTGTGAAACCTCAGGACATTGTCCCAAAGTGTCACGCAGGGTCCTCTCTCTTTAGGCTTCCCAAATCTACTAAGGGCAGACCTTGACTAGCCATGGGAGGTTTACCTAGTCCTACTTTCCTAGGTACTTGCTGGAAGCTTTCCGAAAGTAGTTGCAGGATCATGTTTGAAAGGGAAACAAGGCACCTATGAATATTTAAGAAGTATGAAACTTAGTACCTTGGGGATTCGCTTCTAAGGGGGAAATGTAAAAAAGAATAGATGACAATCACCCCTAGAAATCTTAGAACAAGTAGCACACATATAAGACAATATAAGCACAAGCTACATGAAAGCAAACAACAGGAAAAAGGAACCAACAGGTGCCAGGAAACCAAAGCTTCAATGCACAGACAACCTAAAGGGTAATGGATCTGCCAACCAGAATGTTGCCTTTCGCTCCAGGATGGAATCAAACTTAACCATTTAAGGGCTCAGGTTGGGTGCCTTTCCTGGTTAATCAGATCTCAGGGTAAAACAAAGTTAAATCCAACACTACGCTTAGGTTATCCATTAGAAAGGTGTTTCCCATAAACATGTCAAGCCTTAGGCTGCAGTATAGTATGTGCATTTATATTTTATAGGATAACAAAAAGCCAAAAATTATGGTGACTATAGTCAGTCGGATATCATGAAGAGATTACAAGACAAAAGTTACAATCATTGTTGATATACAATAAAGCTACTGGCAAGGGCAGAGGTTGCCTAGGATCAATCCCCATAGGTGAAGCAAAGACCAAAAATCCATTACGAGGCACACTACTCATTTCATATGCAGTCAAATTAATTTATTTCTAGCAAAGGCCTCTCTCTTGCCACATGCACATCGTCATGTTCTCACATGATTAGAAGAAAAGAAAAGATTAAAGTTTGTTTACCTGGATTCCTAGCCAAACCAAGCAATAGTGCAGACCAATAAGGTTCACAAGAACACTACGCTTAGGTGTGAGTAGATACAATTGGACATCTTTGAATCCTTGAATGCCAAGATTATAGAGCCATTTTTGCTCAAACTAGCAACAAAAAAATAATAACCTTACCATAACGACAACTTATTCTAGTGACATATTAGCAGAAAGCAATATCTGTGGTGCTTTGAATCCCAATACTAATGAATTCTAACAAAAATAACATCATGTTAAGCATGTTTCCCATACTGATCATCTAAGAGGGACTAAATATTCTTCAGATACAAAGGAAGTTTTGCTCTCACTTAAAAAATAAGCCAAAAATTTTAGTTTCATGTACACAAAATTTCATTCAATTCCTTCTTTCTCAAGCTATAAGGAAACTTATGCATAAACTGCTCAGATCACCAAATATTACACATTTACGGATGCTGGAATAATAGAAAGACTATAATCATGTACATACCAAGAGCTCTCCCTGACTCGGCAGCAAATAAAAATGATATCGACCCCCAAAACCCATACACTAGCAAATCCCTGCGACAGATATAATCTCTATTTGATCCTAACACTGCCATATCTTTGTTCTCTGCCACTGCCTTCAAATCCCCTTGAAAATTGAAAGACTGCATTTTACAAGTCCATTGTTTGTGCTTTCTTATCATGGATTCACATCTATTGGCACAATGCAGTACCCAGGTTAGTGTTAAACAGCATGAGTTTACTGTATATAATGACTTGCACTAAGCAACAACTACATCATGATTTTGTATACACAAAAATGTAAGAACATTTAAAATTAAAATATACCAATGTACTTAGTTATATATCCCTATTTTGAAAAAAGAAGTCACTACACAAAAATTGGAAAAAGGTGCCACAATATTTAATCAGTAAACTTGGTTGTTTGCAAAAGATGGGGTCCAATGACACACCTCTAAAATAGAGACTTCTCTAGGATTTCTAAAAATCACCAAAAATTTCATATTTGATACCTTGGGCACAGATTTTCACCAATAGTGTGAAGGAAAGGGGTTGGTTATTTCATATTTGATACCTTAAGAATGTAGATGGAACTACGGCAATATGGATTCAGGTAGGAATGGATATGCACAAGGCATGGTTGGTAGGGGATGGGGTTATTAAGCATTGCAACGAGTTCAAATTTGTTGCAAAGCCGGGATTTGTTGGAAGGGCAAGCTTCTTGTCTAGAGTGTAATTTGTCATGATGCTAAGGAGCAAGGTGTGGTTGTAATTATATTTTCTTATGTTTTTTACCTTATTCACAACACCTTTTATCCCTTCAATTTTACATATTCTTCCAACATTAAATCCAAGCAATAGGAAGCACATTAAATAAAAAGTAGATGGGTGCCTCCCCATGAAAAATATACCACCAACTGTATATTTTGTTGCATTATTAGTAACAATTTGTACCACATGTTCTTCTTTAGCCTTCTCAATAATAACCGAGTTTAAGAGCTCTTGAAAGCATGAGGGGACTCTTGACTTGGTCGAAGGCATGGTTTTAGGAACATTGTGCCTTTTGATCAAGAAACAATAAATTTTTAATGTTTTTATTTCTTCTATCTTTCCATTCGTCACTCATGATGGTACAACTCACGTTTGCTTGTGATTGATGATACTCTACAAGAATTGGGGTCACATACTTAAATGTCTCGACTCTCAACCGATGAATGACCATTTCCTGTGTATTTAGGAGCAAGAAGCTTTCTTGGTGGTGTCTTCTTCATTTATCATTGTTTGGGTGGAGTATTTTTGTGGTCTTACGGTTTATGCTCCCATATCCTTCATTGAGAATTTGGTTTTTTGCTGCAGCAATGGGTTTCAACCAAGCTACTTCTCTTCCAACTTCCAACTCCAACAAGAATGATCTGTAGATGGTGGGGCTATGGCCTGTCTGTCTCAACAACATGGAGTTATATTGTGGAATGAAATACTCAGCCCTCTCTCTATGCTTGATCTACTTAGATCCAATGATTATGGTGCCAATGTCCCTGTCCAACAGAGGGTTTGAGTCCTCTCAAGCGCGGGCTCAATACCTTTACTATGCAAACCCATTCAACCAATGAAATTGTTTAAACAGAAGTGCAGCCCAGCACTGCGTCTATGCCAAAATTCGAGACAATAAAAATACACATTTGCACATCCCTCAACTATGGATGCAACATAAGCAACAACGCTCTATCAAATAATCAAGAAGATGCCAAGCACTTTATCCTAGTCAATGCCATTACATCAACTTTTAGGTATTAATTAAACTTAGGTAAGTGCATATGAGTGGAATCCTGTAGGTGACAGTCAAATACACATTTTGAGGGTGATTTAATAAATCTAATTGGTTTATACCATGCTGTAATATAACTTAGATGGTTGTGTACTAAGAGTTCACACTGTCACTGTTATTTATGGTGATTTACTCAAACATCAGACACAAGAAATAATCCAGCCATCGGAGTCAAAGAGAGACAAGGAAATAATGATTTATCAGGCTTGAGACGCTGTGCCTTGATATGTATTCAAACTGCCAGTTCACTCTCAAGGGAAAACCATTAGAATAAGAGTAAAACAGCTCTTGTGATTGTGGAGTTAGCAACAATTTGCTTGTCAGCTATTCATTATGAGACCAGTGAACTATGGCATGGTCATTGCCAGGCATTTATCCACCTCATTGGTCAAACAATGGATTTTTTTTGAAAGCTTTGGGTAAAATCGTTTTGTGTGGGGCTTTTCAAGTGCATCTAATGGCGTGGCATACTATAGTGGGGTGGATAGACTACTCAGCTATGAAATTGCAGAATGGAAGGGATCTCTTGTCCCACAAACAAGGCAGTCTCATACATCAATATTCTTACATTGGATACAAATTGTGCAATTGCGTGGCTTCATACCCAATTTAAGAACAATGTATTTCAAATTTACAAAGTGCAAATGTACAAGTCCTTCTACAAACCAACCTAAAGAGCAGACAGAAAAAAGTTCATTATTCATACAAATGACCTAGCAAACATAAAACTCTGGCACAGATCAATAATGGAAAGCTATTATGTTGTAAACTAATAACACAAAAAACCTTACTTCACTTTCATCATGTATATTTCCACAGTTCAAACGCACAGGGAGACAAGAAGGAATAAGAAACACAAATGATAACGAGATAAAGGAGAATGAAAAGAAAGTTCTTACCTTTTCCACATTTACAACCATGGCAGCATCCTCAAAGCGATCCTTTTCTTTGTCAAAGAGAAAAGTAACCCTAACATCTACCTGCCGATTTCCATGCCATTGTTTTACTTCTACCTCTATTATATCTGTAATAAATCTAAAAATCTCTTCTCCACTTGCCTCAGACCCAAATTTTTGAACCTGCAGTGGGGGAACAAAACCAACTTCTTATATTGGCACTCATTCTATTCAAGATCTATTTTGTATAGCTGTTAACCACATGCTTTATTTTATCACTAGTCAAGTGTAGCTTCCGTGACCTTTCTAGGGTTACAATTGTAATCTTTTGAACCACCCAAGGAACTAAAAAAATGCGACTTAGAATGAACATCAGTGGAATTGGAGGAAAGAGCCTTATTGAGGTAAGAAGGCTTTTGATTTGTATCCTAACCAGTTCCCCTGATGCCAATGATATTTTCATATCTGAAATACCATTGAACAAGAGAAATATGGAGAGGACAACTGCAGCTTTCAGACTCTCGTAACAAGGGAAAAGAACAAAAACAGGGGCCTAGAACAGCTACTTGGAAGTTGACTGGTGAACACTTGGATGAAGAATGATTTTGAGAAGTATTTTCTCAGCAGTTATCCCGGTATAGTGAATGGAAGCAGAAGAAGAAAAGGGTAGAAGGTGAATTTCAGAAAGCATTGAAACATCCAAAGGATCCTAGTGGTTCAAGGCCTTGATATTTGGAGAAGTTGACTACAAATTTTGGTCATTATAGGACCATTGGGCTTAAGAAAGAGAGGGGTCCAGGAATGATGAGGTCAGCCCCATCATTCATCCAAACATTGCATATGTTTTCTCCTCTTTTCAACATAATGGAGGTCAAATATTTAATCGAGCATGTAAATTGAGAGTGAATCTAGTCATCATAAGAACAACCATTTTGTTTAAGTTTTTGTGCAAAACATCTGCTTGCAATTTGAATGCGAGCAAACTTATTTCTAATTGAGGCACAATCAGCAGCAGAGCATGAGTAGTGGAATATTTGAAAGACAAAACAACAAATGTTATCTTCAGCAGCAAAGTTCTATGCATTGAGTTGCCTACATTCTTTGATGCAAGATGAACCACTTGCACCAATGGACAGCAAATGTAACTCAATTATCTTTGTATATGTAAATATAAATTCTATATTTTTGTATCCTGTTGAAATTTACTAAGATTAAGCATGCCTAGTTCTACTGCTAGTTGTCTTGTCTTTTGTCCACAATTAAGGATTAACTGTTAGATCATCTCTCTTTAGCGCAAGGAATATCTAGTATCTACCTCTTTCTTCAATTAAAGGGGGCAGATAAACAAAAGTGAAATCATAGTTACCAAATAGATCATTTCTTGTTTTCCTGACTCTGCTCTGGCCTGGTGCAACCAAGAGAGTTGTTAGGTGGACAGGCCCCCACCCTATCATGGATTATCTAATTCTCTCTCGTAACCTAATTTGTCTATTATTATTTCACTCTGCCACGTTTTTGACTGTTATTTGAGTGTTTCTTTTAACAATTTGATTTGAAGCAAAGTAGGCTGAGTTTTTTACCTTCCCATTGCATATTTACTTCTCATAGAAATGCATTTCAAGTTCTTTGAATTAGTAAAACACACGTGGATGGACAAAAACTAACCTAAATTGTAATGAGAAATCCATCCAACATTAAAAATGGGCATATCCTCGCCTCCCTAAATGATATTAAATAGCAACGAATATCCCGCCATATATTCTATTATCACTGCCTCGATCAATTTGAATGACTTCCCAAATCCAGTGGCAAAGCCACTGGTTGTATCAGAGAATGCAGGCCACTATCATCCTTATGCAATGCTGTCAGCAATGAGATTGGACAAATCCAATGTGTACGACAACCTTCTACCCAATTGGCTGAGCTGACAAGTGGCTGAAAAAATGTAGAGGAAATCCAACAAAATGAATTGAATTTGGGAAGAGCACAACTTTCCACTTTCGATCTCAAGTAGATTTCATTCCCTGATTTGACAAGTTTTTTTGTTTTAATTTTAATATGCTGACAGTCTAAGCTCATCTTCTTGGTCGATATAAACCCCCCCTCTTATTTTGTTTTATCACGCTTATGACTGATATGTTTCCTGCCCTGCAATGTTGAGCTTTGATTATCATAGAAAGCGGTATTGTTGATTTGTCAAAGTGTCTAGAAGCTCTCTGCTTTTATAGTTCTCAAAAGTTTTAGCTGTCTATATTGTTATTCAAGTGAGTATAGAATTGATTTCCCAAACCATAAAAAGAGAATTAAACATTCTTTTGTTCAATACTGAGTAAGGATGAAGTTCAAAACCTTTTGAGATGTTCTTGCCGGAACCAGAAATGCAAGTGAGATTCCTTCATCTTGAGCACATCAAAGTATGTACACCCTTGGATTGACACTCGAATGATTCTTTTGGCCAACTTACTTTTCTGATCTATTTGGGAAGAGGTGAATGGTAGAGGGTCCACAATCCCAATCTTGCAGACTCGCAATCTTCACAATTCAACTTATGCATTCTTGCACCTTTTACTTAATCAACCAACCCATGAATTTGAAGAAAGAAACAACAGACTCAAAAAACTTTTGATAAAACAGTTTTCCATACCTTGGAGACTGCTAAGAGCTGCTGATGCATTAACCTTGGAACTTTGGCTAAGCAATCCAATGCAATCTCATTGGGTAGTCCAGGCAGAATGATGTCAGTTGGAAAGTGGAATTAGAAGGAGCAAGACTGTAATGCAGTTCATCTCCCAAAATTACAGAGACTTCAGAAGGTTTGCTGGTCTTTGCTAATTTCAAAACTGATGTTGATTCTTCGGCACATGATTCTCCACTCTACAACCTTCCCATCCTAGTTGCAAGAAAACAAGCCCTAAAACAGGGGGAAAAAGCCTAGAAAATCCCCACAAAACATGAACATTACAGATTCTATTTCTTGAAGGAATCAGTTTTCACTCTTCCTTTCCACAATATCAGTTGTGAGCAGATCAAAGACTGCAGTTGCTCTGGAGTGTTTGGGAAGTATATTTGCAGCTGCAGAGTAAATTAACTCTATAAAGATACAGAGTGCATTTTTTCATGTGGAGAGTGTTTTTGCAGATTGATAGTGTGTTTTGCAGCACTCTTTTCTGGTTTGTTTTCTCAGTCACTGGCATCTTGATTCTTCACATATGTCCATGAAAGCAATCTCAAACCTCATCATAACATTGGTAGTGGTAGTGACTACCCTCATTGAGGGTGTGTCAAAGTATTGCAAACATGGCAGGAGGGGGTATAGTAAGGAATAAGTTGTGCCTTTTGTTTAACAAACTCTTCAAGAGGTCCTACACCCAAGTGAGAACACGTTTTTTGCATGAACTGAATCTTGTATTTGATGGATAAATAGATAAACATTAGGCATGTGGAACAGTTGTCTTCACTTATCTTAGACAAAAGCAAGCAGCAGAAGGGCCGGCTAATATATGTACAAAGCACCAAAACCCTCATCCCTGAGCATGTTCTTTTCCACGTCATAGACCGAACCTTGACCCAACTGAATGCGCACCTGCAACAATTGCCCAACTCGGGTCATCCTTTATATCCCAAAACAAAATGACGTTGCAACTTAGTGATTCATCAGATTATGTCCCATTTCAGTTATTTGGGCCTTAAACAAGCCTGAGTATGTAATAATACAAAACAAGAAGATCATTTTTTTCAATGGACGCGCATAAAATTATGTATCCATATTATATTGAGCTGGATCTGAGAACTTCCAAAAATACAAAAGTGAAGCTTGGGGTGAAGGTTCAATCTCCTCCCCCAACGGATTTGAAAATAAGCGAGAAAAAAAAATACCAAAAATCTGAGCATAACAGGAATACATAAAGCAAACACCTTGATCATGTCCACGGGATGAATGACACACGTCGCGAGCATTCCAGAGGCTCCTCCATTGACAAATGGCTTCACTGTATTCCACACGTTGCCTGTCTTGGGCTTCTCCCCTGCCATCTCTCTGAAGGACTTGAAAACCCGACCGATCTGATATTGCTCTCCTTCCTCTTCCTGAGACCTAATGGTGAGAAAAAACCCACAAGAGGTGTCTGTCTGCACCCTCCTCAGCAAGAAAGAAGAAGAATAGGCAGAGCTCTAACTCGCGGTGTGCTGCAAAGCCCCTCTTCAATCTAAATCATGTCGAAGTATAGGGAATCATACTTTTAGTTAAAATCAAAGCTTTTCCTTAAAAGAAAAAAACTAAGCGTCGGATATGCGACGGTTAATTAAAATCAGAGCTTTTTCTTAAAGAAAAAACCGCTATGCTTTGATAAAAAGTATTGTGCTTGGATGTAAAGTATTTAGCCTAAGCGTTGGATATGTGATGGTTATGGGAATATCCATCGCTTAACCGACGGTTATGAGAATATCCGTCACTTAAGCGATGCTGGTGGTTACATTTACCAAAAAAAAAATTTACTTTGTGATTTTTGGTAGGTTTAAAAAGAGAAATCCACGCGTCGTCAGAAGTAACCGTCGGATTTTGGATCAAAATGTAGTAGTGGTTTCACCCATTTTTGGACATGGGAAGCCAATGAGCAAAGGAAAATTCGTAGAAGCTAGATCTAGAGGGAGGAAGAAAAAATGGAGGATATCCTGAAGAGTCCCCTCACATTGAAGGTAGAGGGTCTTCTGCTGCTTGCCATCGCATGCTTCTACTTGGGAAAACACTAGGCAAGCGATTATGACCAGGTATAGATCGTTATTGGCTTGATTTCCTCTTCGGTTCAATCCCGGGTCCAACATATGACCTCTCTTCCCTAAACATCACAAAACCCACCCCCTTCTTCCTCCTCCATCACCACCACCACCACCATCACTAGCTTCCTTTGGCATAGTGGACAAGGATGGAGTAATGCAGGATCATTTCTTGGTGGCACTACTACATTTCGATCCAAAATCCAACGGTGTGTGGGTTTCTCTTTTTAAACTTACCAAAAATCACAAGGATACAATTTTTTTTTTATAAATGTGGCCACAAGCGTCGGTGAAGTGACGGCTATTCTCATAACCGTCGGTTAAGTGACGTCGCGTTAGTAAGCGTCACATATCCGACGCTTAAGTCCAATAGAGCAAAGTGATCTTAGTGGACATTAACAATTATCATAAAAAAAACTAAATCTATTTAATTTAAATTTGTTATCCTATTATTTTTAGATATAAAGAAAAAATTATATTTCAATAAATTTTATAATAGTTTATAAAAACAAAACAAAAATAATAATAGTAATGCTTAATTGTTTTTTTTTACACTGCATCTATAAAGTGTGTAGATGAGACAAATTTCTTAATATACCAAAAAAAAAATACAAAAAATGTGTTTAAATTTATGGAGTTTTCAGTGTGTAATGGTTTTAAATCTATCCATGTGTTAGACACTCTATCCACCTTCACTCCAAATTTTAAACACAGTTTTTTAGTACCTTAAAAAAGTTCATACTTAAAGTTTTAAAATGTAAAAAAGTTACATTTTAAATAATTTGATTAATAAATCTAAAATAAAAATAAAAAATAAACCTACCAAACCCCGAGAACAAAATTAAAAATAAGAAAAAAATTTCATTGTAAAAATTTTGGTAAAAGAAAGAAGCACTTCTCCAGCGAAACTTATCTAGCCATCAGAGTTCTCATAACATTAGGAACATCCAACAGAATCTTCGGGGAGATACCTGTCCCCCGCTTTTATTTTAAATAGACTAAATGATTAAAAATGGATTTAATATAAATAACTTTGGTGCCCACATCAAATTCAAAACCCGAGTCACTCTGCAGCCTCTTCTTTGGCCCCTCTACAGAGAAACACCAGGATCATCCATCGACCCTTCAGACAACCTGAAACCGATCCAAGGGCCAACTCGGAATCACGAGACAACCTTCTTTCTTATTGGGTTTCTCTCTTAACTTGCTTTCTTAGTAATATTCCGATGGAACAAGAGCAACGCAAGCAACAGCAGATTCCGCAGGAAGAAGAAAATGCAGAGGAGCTGTAGCATGGACCCTACCCCGTTGAACAACTTCAGGTAATAAGTTTCAAATTCCTTTCAAAGCCAAGAACAATGCAATGCAATTTCTTTGAAATGAATTTGATCTCTGGATGCTTTTGTTGTATCAGGCCTGTGGGATATCTACTATTGATATTAAAAAACTCAAGGATGTCGGGCACTGCACGGTAGAAGCTGTTGCATATTCTCCCAAGAAAGAGCTTGTGCAGATCAAGGGCCTCAGTGATGCCAAGGTTGGTAAAATTATTGAAGCAGGCATGTCAACTTTATCCCTTAGCCCACTTTTTTTTATAGTTCTATTTTTGAAAACATGAAAAATTTAGTGGATGGCTTGTATTCATATGATTATTGCCTCTAGCAGCCTCAAAATTGGTTCCCATGGGTTTCACTAGTGCTAGCTAGCTGCATGCTCAACGCCTCGAGATTATACAGATAAGTTCTGGCTCTAGAGAACTTGAAAAGATACTAGAAGGTAAAGTAATTTCTGCAGAACTTGCTTGAGAGTTCTTTGGTTACAAGGATACAGTTGAGTTGCATTGTTATTAATGATGGGATTGGTGGAATTCTTTGTGGGCATTGATAATTGTTTTTTAGGCACATTCCATGATTCTGAGAGTTTGCTCTTTTCTTAACAGGAGGGGTTGAGACTGGATCAATCACAGAGATCTATGGGGAATTCCGTACAGGAAAAACCCAATTATGTCACACTCTCTGCGTTACTTGTCAAGTAAGGTTCTCAAAGGAAAAAATGTGCAGCTATTATTTTAAAATATGTTTGTATGTTGTAAATTTTATTAATGAAACAGTAGTCCACACCAGCCAAAATCTGGGGCAATATGATAAACCCTTCTAGGATCTATGCCACATACCCAGCAGCTACTCACATTATAAGAAATCGGCCCAAATCCATTAAACAGTCATTATCATAATGTCCAAAATTAGGGCTCTGGAGGTGTTCTAGAGCAGTTGTATCTATCGTAAATGTGCTAACGGAAGCCTGACTAGGAGACCCATTTCTTGTTTTGTTCCCTACTTGGTTTTCTTTTCCATTCCCATCTTGACACTGCATTAGTGTATTACTAATCAATTTCATATGCAAAATATATGCTGGCAAGGGGGGTTCATGTTTCTTATCCCCAAAGCCTTTTACCCCCGTTTCTTGTTCTGTTTTCATTTCCCATTCTTTTTCTCGTTTCTCGTAACACAATGTATTAACCATTGTCATGAAAACAAAGAGCCAACCATTTCAGGCACCGGATGCTACTTAGTTGTAGAGGGTTCATCCTAGTGTGGCCGCTTTCCCTTTGATATGGCTAATGTAATAAATATAAATGGGATATTATCATTTATAGGTGGGCGCTGCAGTTCATTATGGTGTTCGCATGGAAGAAAATGGTTGATGGTTGATTGGGGCAAAATAATACTACTCATTAGCTGCATATTTGAGGGCACTAGTTTGAAGCTCGTATAAAGATATCGCTGTTTGAACTTTGAGGCAGCAAACCTCTCATTCTGCTCTTAAGTCTACATTACTGGCATTATGTAGTCACTCCCTACACTCAGAGGCAATGAGATATCTAGTGAATGCTGCTTGTGGCCATGTCTGCTTCTTCCCAGAGAATGAAACCTAGTTGAGCTTCGGTTGCTTGAAACCCTGAGCAATTCAAAGGCATTCATGGCCGTCATGCTCCTAAAGCCTCTGTGTTTCAGACTCACCACGAGACCACCTCCATTTTCCTCCAAAACACAGGCAGACTCCCTCCAAAATTGGCTTAAACAGAGCGAAAACATCAAACTCGGGACTAAATTATATGAACCCATATCTGAAAAATAGGACAGACTCTGGGCATTCCCCAAATGAGAAGAAATCCCTCTACCTGCTTTATTGTCTTCAAAAAGTTCATCAAAGTGGTCCTAAGAATCTCAAAACTCGGCTATGGGTGGATTCCTAATGATGATAATGGAACAGCGCTTAATTAATTAATGTAGTTGGTAGAATATTGAAGGGAAGTAGAGAAATGAAGTAATCATTGTACAAGAGGCACAATAAGCTACAGGCCAGTCTTCCAAGGACACCCTCAACAACACACACAGGGGCCCAATTGCACCGAAAAGGGACCCATACGCATCAAATTTTGACTGGGACTCTTGCAGTGAGCTCTCTGATTATTTCTTAAATTTTGCACTGCATTGCAAGTGCGGTGCAGCTATTGTTGGAATGAATGTCTTATGCGTGAATTCAATCATTTTCTAATTAGCGATTTGATTGTGAGGTTGAGTGTTGTGGAAATAAAATAATATGGCCAAATTTGAGATAGCTATGCATAAAGATAGAGACAATAAAGTTGCTGTAATGGCCATATGTCTGACTGTGTAGAGAAGATCAAAGAGGAGGATTGGACAAAACTTCTGTGTATTTAAGCAAAATTTTGAATTTCTTGTTTTATCAAGGTCCATAACAACAGGCCGAAGGCTTGTTCAGGAAAGAATGGGACCATTTAGAGTCATTTTGGTGTTTTAAGAAGATTGGAAAACATAGTTTGAAGTGTTTACATGAATATGTTTTAGAGTATAAGTTTTGAGTAATGTTCTTAATTAAAAAGACATTTAAGATGTAATGGTGTGATGGGAGAAGAACTACCTCGTTGATGATATAAGAGTGTATCAATCTCATTTTATCTATTAACTTTATTGTAACTGTTAAATCAATTGTTTGTCTTGTTTGCAAGCTGAACATGGTGTTAGAATCTTATGAGCCTGAGTCTGTAGTTACTTGTGAAGAAGTTCAAATCAGTTTCAAAATTAAAATAGCAAAACCTATGGTTATTTGTGAAGAAGTTCAAAATCAGTTTCAAAATTAACTGAATCACGAGTGAAGAAAGAAGAAAGAACAAAATTAACTGGTGGCACTGACAGCTCGTCCAGCCGGCATCAATGACTGGTGGCTAAATGTTGTATGTGAGTTAGCTTTTATCACTTGTGGGATGGTCAGCACAGGTTTGCATAGCCTTCTTACAATTTTCATTGATGCCTTAAGTTTGGAATACCATTTTATAATGGGATATAAATTCCTGTTTGAATCCAATAAACTGAAGCTGCTTCAGCCTTATCTTACTATCTTTCAAGTCTTGTCCTCACATTGGGTGATATACTTATGTGCTTCACAAGTCCATTCCCTTGTTTATCAAGCAAATGGGCTTTCACTCATTGAGCCAATCTAATCGTTCTTAAAACATATAAATTATTCATCTGTAGCTCCCACCAGAGTTTCACCTAGTGCCAAGTTTCTCCACATATTTCTAGAGTGTTGTGTCAATGGGATGTGATTTGTTCCTTTTTCTGTAGCACCACCTCTCTCTCCATATTTGCTCCTCACTTTTCTGCTACCCAACTGAGGAAAATGGAGCCATTTGGTTCCTTGGAGAAGACAAGAAAAAAATTCTGATTTTCTTGTGCCCAAGCAAACAATTGATAAGTTCATCTTCTCTCGTGCTTTCCAAGTTGCAAAAACAACCCCTTACCCATCTGCCATACAAGATACCCTCTTCTAGTTTCCATGTGCTTGCAAAACTTGCTACTGCAATCTCCAATTGCAAAGGATGGGCCACCATAGGGTTTAGCATTTGTTTTTAGTTGTCTTAGGGCCATTGTTGCAAATATCATTTCATGGAATATATCGCTAAGGGTGCAGAAAGAAACTTAATAGAAATATTGGGGAACATATTGGAAAATTATCTGAAAATATGGAAAGAAAAAACTTAGACCTCAAGATTTTTGAAAATATTAGACAAATCGACAACCTGAAATACATGGGAGAAATTGGAGATATTTGCAACATTGATTAGGGGCCACTTGTGGCAAAAAAATCCCCAGATGTGGGGAGGCTTTGTGGGCCACTCATGTCACATTCAAATGCCCTTGTTTTATAAATGTCATTGTTGTTTCTTCTTTTGTTATCGTGTCACCCCAGCTGGAGGTGTTTTCTGAAGCAGGACGCACTTCCTAATCTGCAGGAGTTGTCTCCTGCTACAGGAAGTGCCTCCTTCAGTAGATGGATCTACTGGAAAACCTTTTAAAAGTGGGGCAGGTTGGAGATAGATATGTGAATCCAAGGATCTGGTGCATAAAGGCAAATCTGGTATCCTTGGCCTTGAAGATGGTTTGTTATCTACAATATAATTGGACAATGAATTTAGTTCTTTTGGTGACCTACAGTATTGGAGATGGAAGTTGTTTTATGATCTGAAGTTTTATCTGAACTCTTATATTGCGATCCAGTCAAACAAACCAGCAGCTTACTCTACATAGTGCTATTTGTTTCTATGTATATGGGCATGTATGTTCATTTGTTGATTAATGTCTTTTGTTAACATTTTCCAACATGTTCAATACCCTTTATGCTATTATATTCTACTTTAGGTTTTCAAATTTGATTGGCAGGTAATTTTTATTATAAGTGAATATAATTACAGAGGATGACGTATTGTTTTCTTAGTAGATTGTGGCCAGCTTTGTGTTCATAGGGATTGCATCTAAACTGTTTTCCCTGCTATTAATGTCTTTTAGTTCACAAGATCATTGCTTCAACAAGTTTTTTTTAATGTGAGGAATGTTTTAGGAATGTGTGTACTTTACCATCTCATGGCACTAATCTAACAGTCAATGACAATGTAACTAAAATATATTTTTAACTTACTAAATTTTGAATGATAAAAAGCAGTGTTTAATTTTGGCTATGAACTAAATGTTTAGTTCATTTTTGTTTTAACCAGTGTTACATGGGGACGCGTCCCGGAGGGTCAGGGACGCGTTTCGACGTTTCGGGCATCCCGGGGACTCCGAAATCCACCCGAAACGTTTCAGGACGTCCCCATTTTGGCAAGACTTGGTGAGACGCAGGCCGAAACGTTTCAGTGGGTGGCGAAACTCGGTGAAACTTGGGGGGACTTCCTGGCGTCCCGCCCCGAATCTCCGAAACTTGTGGGCATCCCGCCCTGAAACTTCGCCGAGACTTCCTAAGGAAATTTTCAATTTTTAAAATTTTTTTTTCTTAATTTAAAAAAAAAAGATAAAAAAATTTAAATAATTCATTAAAATTATAAATTTTATAAACGTATTATACTTATATAATATAACTGATATTATTTAATATTTATATACTATTTATAAAGTTATATTATTTATAAAGTTTTTAAACATTAGAAAAATATCAAAAACTAAAAATAAAAAGTTAAAAAAATTTAAATAATTCATTATAGCTTGGACTCTATTTATAGACTATAGTTATTATTCATACGGATGACTAAGTCTTTGACTCTTTCCTATTTTTGAGCAATCTTAATTTACTATTTTAGTATTTAGTATTTCAATGTCTTTGACCTTTAGTGTTATTGTTTATTGTTTAGTGTTTACTAGTTTAATCATTTTAAATTTATTGCAATTTGCAATGTTTGTTTAAAATTAAAAATTAAAACTTTAAATATTTTGTTGATGTGCAGTATCATACTATCTAGATTCTAGTATCAATGATTCATTTTCAATCACTTAAAACTTTAAAACTTAAAAGTCAAATCTGAAGATTATCAAATATGATGTGCATGTTAATCATAGATTCATATTGATACATAATAGATTTATAAATTATTATTAATATAACGATAATCTTGATGAACCCTGTAATATGTTTGAACTTTGAATTTTGCATTTACATTGCATGGTTGCAGATTCCAGAATGATGAATGTTTGTTATTGTTGGGATTTATATTTTTAATATTTTTAATATTTTTAAAATTTGTATGACTATCGCGTCCTGCCGTCCCCACTGAATTTCTCTAAAATTTGGGGGTGGTCTCCACACGTCCCGAATGTGCGTCTCCCTGAACCCACATCCCACCGTCCGGAACCTTGGGGGAACATTGGTTTTAACATGCTTTAAACTTTATGTGACTGAATGCAAATCCTGTTTTTTTACATGATTGAACTCGTGTATATTGTTTGTTGTGGCATATGTAAACTGTGATAGGCTATATTATTCTTTTATCATTCTAAACGTTGAATTGGAAATATTACGAGTTTCAGATCCATATTCTTGGCTGGAATATGAAATGAAATTTGATTTGGTTCATTTGGAATTAGGAATGGTCATTTCAATTTTAAAGAATGGCAGTTCATTCATGCTCCCCACAAAATTTGAGGATTGAACATATGATCTAGACTTCTCAACTATCACCTAATGGATCATAATTGAGTCACAATACATTTGCAAATTGACGTATTGTCTGCGCAAATTGAGTCACAATACATTTGCAAAGTTCTCTTGAGGGAGAAGTATAATTGAAACCTGATATTTTTGACATAGCTTGTCTTACACAGGAAAACCTTGCAGCTTTGCTAATCTAGCCCAGCAATGCATAGTCCTGCAATTGAATGGAGATATTGATTAGAACATTGGATTTTTGTTGTGCCAATGGTTGGTTAGAGTATAGAAGAGATTTGAATTCCATAATTTTTTCTTCTTATCCTGGGATCCCATCTGACAATTTTTTTTGTGGACCATGCAGAAGCAGAAGTGTATCCCATTAGAAGAGCTTGCTGCAGAATTCAAACTCCACACTCAGGTTCTTATATGTTTATAACTTTATCTATTATACATTTATATGGACATGCACATGAACGGATAGAGGCACTTTTTCAAAGTTAGTGATGTGTTTTGTATTTCTTGCTCTCATGAGCTAGTTGGGCTTCATGCATAAATGTTATTAGCCGTGGAATTTTTTGTTTGTACTAAAATTTCAGATGTCTTATAAGTGAAGTATATCTTATGATATTTAAATAGAATTAGTTTTCTACAGAATTGGAGACATGTACTCCATCTTAGTTTGTTGTGGAATTCCTTACCTTACAAGCATTTGAATTTACTGTCACTCTCTGAATTCAGAAACTACATTTTGAGAGGCATGGGATTCAATAGAGATTTTAATTTTGTGACGGGAATGACTTTGTTTTGTTTTAGTTATGATTGTGGATAATGTTGTATAATCCATAATGATTGGGGTGGTGGTACGGGAGTGGTTGTCAGTGGTTTTGAAAAGCATGTTTGGGCAAGATGTAAGGCTACTCTTCAGCTCCTTGATCCTAAATGGGGAGAGAAAGGGTTTGACTATGGGGGTTGGTTTACATTGTCCAATTTCAGGAAGGGGATGAATAGGGTTCAGTTCAGGTGTTGGACAAGGTGTATAGTCCTTGGGAGGACATCTCTTTTTTGGATCCTGGAAGCCTGTTGATGTGCTAATTGAGGCTATTGGATTGTGTTAACACTTGAAACTGTGAGGTTCTAAGGTAACTAGAAACAGTGCATTGTCACCTTGCCCTATTTCTCTGCACTTTGGGTTAGTACTTGCAAACCATAGCGGAGAATCCTTTTGTGACTTTAGGGGTCAACTAACAATTAAAATTTAAAAACAATCAGTAACACTTAAATTGAAATACAAGCTTGCTTCCCCGATTACTTATGTTAATAAATGTGAAAAACCAGCAAGCAAAACATGACCTAATAACTGAAAAACTGAATGGAAAATGATCCAAAACTTGATCCAAGTGTTGGGCACTCA
>LPNX011057115.1:27436-42892 GCA_001517045.1 Pseudotsuga menziesii
TGATCCTTTACAATATATACATCATATACATCTAATGCAACGGGATCAAAACCAAGGTGTGACATTCTCGTTCCCCTTCAATAGCACTGTCCTCAGTGCTTTACAAAATTTGAACAAAATGCTACACTGGTATCGCCTCAGTGTTTCGCAAAATTGAACAAAAATGGATGTGCCAATCGCATGGCATCCTCTAGCTCCCACGTAGCCTCTTCAGGTCCGTAGTGCTCGCATTGCACCTTTACCTGCCCTATGGCCCGGTTCCGGAGCATTGTGACCTTCCTATCGAGGATGCGCATTGGCTCGATTCGGATCTCTCCCTCAGGTTCCACCTGAATCACATCCCAATTTATCACATGGTTAGGATCATGTACATATCTCTTAAGCAAAGAAACATGAAAAACGTTATGAGCTCTAGTGCTAGCAGGCAATGCAAGTCTATATGCAACTGGCCCTATTCTTTCAAGCACTTCAAACGACCCACAGTATCTTGGTGACAAATTGGCACAACTTCCAAGATTCAAGGAACTCTTCCTTGCCCTCAGTCTAAGGTAAACATGATCCCCAACACTGAACTCCCTATTCACCCTATGCTTATCTGCATAGCTTTTATGTATGTCCTGTGCTGCTTTCAAATTTTGCCTGATCTTTACAACCTCTTGCTCCATCTCCTTGAGTAATTCTGGTCCAAGCACAATCCTATTCACTGGGTTATCCCAAGTCACTGGTGTCCTACACCTACTTCCATAGAAAGCTTCATACAGACTCATCCCCAAGGATGCATACTGTCCATTATTATAACCAAATTCTACCAAGTGTAAGTAATCTTCCCACTTGGTTGGTTTGTCCATTACATACATGTGAAGCATATCTTGAAGCACCTTATTAACTCTCTCTGTCTGAGGATGGTATGCAGTGCTAAAGTTTAGCTTTGTACCCAAATATGAAAACAAACCCTTCCAAAATTTGGAAGTGAACTTGACATCTCTGTCAGAGACTATTGCCTTCAACAGTCCATGCAATTTGAATATCTCCTTCATGAAGATATTTGCAATGTCGCCAGTCTCATACGTAGACTTAATCAGTATAAAATGTGCTTCCTTAGTAAACTTGTCTACCACAACCATGATGGAATCATGTTGTCTCCAAGTCATTTGCAATCCCGTAATAAAATCCATGGAAATAACTTCCCATTTCCATTCTGGAATTGGAAAAGGCAGCAACAATACTGCTGGATGTTGATGCTCAAACTTCACCTGTTGACATTTCATACACCTTGAAATGTACTTAGCCATATCCCTTTTCATTCCTGGCCAAAAGTACTACTTTAGAGCTATAGCAATTGTCTTCTGATATCCTGGGTGACCAGAATACGGAGCTTGATGGATCTCATCCATAACAACTCTCCTCAAATCTGCTACATCGGGAATATAAATCCTACCTTTATAAGTGAGAAGTTCATCTTCTTCCAATTTATATACCTCATACCTCTTCTCAATATTCTGTTGTTGCAATTTGTCTTTTACCTGCTCATACAATTCATCTCCAGCAGCATGACTAACAATCTGCTGCCTCAAATCTGATTGGCAAATACTAAGAGATGCCACATGCATTTCCTGCACCTTCCTGCTGAGTGCATCAGCTACCTTATTTTCTTTTCCCTTTATGTGCTTGATTTCAAAATCAAACTCACATAAAAATTCCAGCCATCTTGCTTTCCTAGCATTCAAAGTAGGCTGATCAAATAGATACTTCAGACCACAATGGTCTATTTTGAGCTCAAATCTCCTACCCATCGAGTAATGCCTCCACATCTTGAGAGCATGTACTATGGCTGAAAGCTCTAGATCATGAGTGGCATAGTTCTTCTCATGTTCCTTCAGCTTTCTTGACTCATAACATATCACGTGGTTACCCTACATAAGGACTCCTCCAAGCCCTTGTCCGCATGCATTGGTACACACCACAAAATATTTCTCTGGATCTGCAACCTTCAATACTGGTGCACTGGTGAGAAGACTTTTCAACTGCTGGACTCTTTCTTCACACCTTGATGTCTATTCGAACTTCATCCCCTTATTTTGCAAAGAAGTGATGGCATGTGCAACTTTGGAGAATCCCTCAATGAATCTCATGTAGTATCCTGCAAGTCCCATAAAAGATCTTACATCTGTCACATTTCTTGGAGTATGCCAATGCATAATGGCTTCAATATTTTCAGGGTCCACAGATATACCCTCTTCTGAGATAATGTGACCCAAATACTGAATTCTATCTCGATAGAAGTCACACTTGCTCAGTTTTTCATACAACTGATGCTCCCTAAGCAATTTCAATGTCAATCTTAAATGCTCTTCATGCTCTTCCTCATTCTTAGAATAAACAAGAATGTCATCAAGGAAAACAACAACAAACTTGTCCAAATACCTGCTGAAGACACTATTCATAAGGCACATAAATGTAGCTGGTGCATTTGTGAGACCAAATGGTACCACTACAAACTCATAATGCCCATACCTTGTCCTAAAGGCTGTCTTATGAATGTCTTCATCCTTGATTCTCACCTGATGGTAACCAGACCTCAAGTCAATCTTAGAAAATACCTTTGCTCCTCTCATTTGATCAAACAAGTCATCAATCCTAGGAAAAGGATATTTATTCTTCATAGTAACCTTGTTCAATTGTCTGTAATCAATACACAACCTGAGTGTACCATCTTTCTTCTTTACAAACAAAACTAGTTCTCCCCAAGGAGACACACTCGGTCGGATATACTTCTTTTCCAACAACTCTTGCAGTTGCATCTTCAATTCTAGCATTTCTGGTGTACTCATCCTATAGGGTGTCTTGGACACTGGTGCCGCTCTTGGTACAAGTTCAATAGTGAAATCAATGTCCCTCTTCGGAGCAATCCCTGGAATCTCATCAGGAAACACATCCCTGAATTCCTGTAACACCTGATAGTCCTCCAACCTTGGAGTTTCATCTCCTGATGTCTCCAAAATATGAGCGGCATACAACTAGAAACCCTTCCTACATAATTTCTTTAACTGCATTGCTAAAACCTGCCTTACTGAAATCACCTTTGGAATGCCTTTCACAACTACTAGGTTTCCTTCTTCATTCATGCATTCAAAAGTCTTATTGTAGCAATCAAGCTTCACCCTGTGAGCTTCTAACCAATCCATTCCAATGAGAACATCATAGGAACCAAGCGGTAGAACATTCATATCTATACACGTGACCAATCCATTCATGACCAATGGACATTTCTCTACCACTTCACTGACATTTCTCTTAGTTCTAGTGGCTAGCTAAACTAACCAAGACTTCCTATGCTTTATTTTCTTAAAAGCACAAATCTCTACTACTCTAGGAGTAATGTAACTGTGCGTAGAACCAGGGTCAATCAAAATAGAAACAGATTGGTCGACAATCTTACCTGATACTTCAACCATAGCTGACTAGTGATCTGCCTGACGGTCCTCCAGTGGTGCATAAATCCTAGGGATTTCCCTTGCTACTTGACCCACTGTTTCTACTTCTTGAATGTTATAAGATGGTCTTGCATTCTCATTCTCGAGTGGACAATTCCTGCGCATGTGGGGTCCTCCACATTTCCAACATTGAAGTGGCCCTCTATTCTATTGTGGATCTTTAGGCTTTTCTCCTGTCACTCCAACTGGCTTACTCGCAGCTTGGGATGGCTGCTTCTGCTGATTCCTGAAGTTAGAAGGTTTAAAACCTTTCTTTCTTTGGTCAAACTTCTCATTCTTCTTGTCCTTCCATGCCTTATGGTAATCTAGCTTACCTTTGCTTTTCTCATAGCAATACTTAGCCTTCCTTATTACTTCTTTAAGAGTTCTAGGTTCATAAAACTCAATTCTATCTTTGTAAGACTGAGGTAATCCACTCGGAAAATGCTGGACCTTCACTTTTTCATCTCTGATGTACCAGACATACCTCAACAGCTCCAAAAACTTATTCGAATACTCATCCATGGTTTGCTGTCCCAATCTCAGCTCGTGGAACTCCTTAATCTTGTCATCATAATACCTGTCATAAAGGTATTTGTGCTTGAAATACTTCTTGAACTGTTTCCACTTAAGTCTCCTTTCACTGATCCTCTTTACTTTCTTGAAGTGTTCCCACCAAATGGATGCTCTTCCATTCAAATTGAATATGACAACTCTTGCCTTCATGTTTCCTGAATAATCATGCACTTGAAAGTACTTTTTTATCCCAAGAAGCCAAGCTTCAGCCTCTTGTCTAGTCTTTACCTCACCATCAAATGTAGGAGGTTTAGCCTTCTTAAATTCATCTCGAGAGCGATCCCTATGGTGTCTCTTTATTTTCCTTTTATGAGAAGAAGAAATTGAATCCCCACTGGATTCTTCAGAATCAGATGATCCACTAGAAGTCCTTCTCCTTCTCCTAGTACTACTCTTACTTCCTTCTGGTCTTGCTGTACCTCGTCCAGAGTCTATCTTTCTATGTAAGTCTATCAAAATATGCAACATTGCAACATTCAACTGATGCTGCTCTTCCTGGGATTTGATCAGGCTTCTCATCGTGGCTGCAACATCTAACAGTGTCTCTTGGAATCTCCTTCCATTAGACTCTATGTCATCATTTCTGTTACGAACATTTTCTCCCATGGCATCTTCTGCTTGCTCATAAGAATCCCGAGCATCATACCCATCATGGGTTCTCATAACTGAACCACCACTTACTTGTCAAGCTGCACTACCTGGAATACTGCCTTGGAAGGTGACTATGACTCTGCAAATGTGTTAGTAACACAGCTGTTAGTTACATAACATTAATATAACCAACATTACTTACCTTCTCCTGGAAAAATCATAAAATAGCAAGTTTTCCCAAAACATAGAATTTTCTGAAATTTATTTTGTAAATTGCTTCCTCTTTTCTCCTTTTTAGCCCTAAAAATTCACTGAAAAACAGCTAAAAATCCCACTGAAAAACAGTCGAAATCTACTAAGAAATCCCATGGAAAATTCAAAATTTCCTTGTGTAGAATCGAGTCTCATTCCAACTAATCGTTCCGACATTTCGGCAGTCCAAACCACTAAATTCTTCCGACGTACATCGGCTGTCGGATCTGTTAAGCACTATTGTGTCGGCAATCGGATCTTCTAACCCTTCAGAAGGTTAGTCCTTTAGACAGCCACAATGGCGGTCGTTCAATCCACTGCGGGTTCTGCTGACCATACTCATCGGCTGCCGAAAGCTCTAACTTTATCCGACATCCTTAAACAAAATTTTCAAATTTCCTTTTCATCAGCGATCAGATCCACTATCCTTCGGAAGGATAGTCCATAAGACAGCCACAATGGCGGATGTTCAATCCACTAACCATCACCGATGGCTAACGAATCTGGAACTTAGAAAAATTTCCGATATTTTTCCCTTTTGTATTCCTCTTCACCACTTGATCGGCTCAACTTCTTCTTTTCGTTGGTGAAATAGTTCCATCCGCAGCCGCAATGGAGGAACACGATCTTCAATCTTCTTTCGATCAGAGGCACAACCTAATCGGCATCAACAGACTTTTTTCTCATCAGCAGGCTAGTGCTTTTGGCTTCCGAAACGGCGGTACACATAACATTAACTTCTTCCGATGGCTGCTGCTTTCATTACTTCGAAAAATTATCATTACTTAGAAAAATTTTAAACTTTCCTTCACGTCATCGGCATCCTTTTCACATTGAAATTCTAGTGCTCTAGACTTCCGCAACGGCGGGCGCACGATCAGCTATTTTCTTCCGATAGCCGCTGTTTTCTATACTTAGAAATTTTTTTAACTTTCTTACGGCATCGGCTGTCGGAGGCCTTACCCGTCGGACGCGTAGTCATTTAGCCATCTGCAATGGCAGACGCTCGATCAACTATTTTTTTTCAATGAGCGTTGAATCACTTAGAAATTTCCACGATTTTCTTTCCAACTGCTCTCCGTTGGGCATGCTTCCGCCTAGCGCTTCCACTACATTGGAAGTCTTTCCGACTAGCTCTTCCGCTACATCAGAAGTATTTTCGACTAGCTCTTCCGCTACATCGAAAGTCTTTCCGACTAAGTGTTATGACTGTTCAACACTTAGACAACAATTTTTTTTTTGAATTTTCCAGTCATTCCCTAATTTCTGCTGGGAAGAAAGGAATACTGTTTCTGTCACAGCTTCTATGTGGTCCGTTTAGGCCCATGCTGTAACATGAGCTCTGATACCATGCTGTCACATCCCCAACCCTTCGACAGGTGAAGAGGATGCGACCCCATGGCGTTAACCATCTGGGCTAAGAGCCCCATGAACATGTGAATTCAGAAAAATGCTAAAACAGAATGCTGAAGCAAATGTATTGAACTAGAACATGCACACATGAACATTTATCATGCACAGATGCAATTGTACATCATACACAGCTACAATTATCTATCAGACACAGCAGAAACATCATACATTTATACAAGCATTCATTCAGCATGTCCATCATAATCATTAACAGTAAATATAGTTGCGGAAGTAGAAATGGACGACAACATTTATCTTATGAATAACTCGATCCGCAACCAGCTACGTCGCTGCAACGTTCCACCCAACCATAATCCAGCATGCTCCTTAATCTCTCAGCAGCGCTGCCACCCTCAAGCTGGGCATGATTCTCCAAGGAATAAGGGAACTAGCAGGCTTACACATATCCAAGGATACACAAAACACAGCCAAGCCAACACAGTTGGGTTTATCAGGCGATCAAGGAGTTGGGAAAGGCTAAATTCTAAGCTGGTGGGCTTATTGCAGAGCCAAGAACACCTACACCAGAACTAGCCTGGCTTCTAAAACACCCACACACACCTAACACAAGGAATCAGTCCCTTCTCTGCTACACAGTCCCTCAGGCCCTGCATTCCCTTCCAGTGCTATTTAGGGGTTGTGGAGAAGAAAGAAATCCCTCTAGCTCTGTCTGTGTGGTTTCTAGTCACCAGGTTTATCAAGCAAACCAAGCCCCCATCCCTACTCCCAACACAGTCCAAAGACCAACCATTGCACGCATGCAATTAAATCAACAATTACAGCTTAACAAGGAAAATCCAATCCTGAGTTGTTCTTGGCCCTATTGTGGCCAAAACGACTCCCAAGTGAATTACAACAACCACAATCACAACACAAGGAAGACATCAGTCCATCCTGGACAATTAAGAAAGTGGAAACTGACTTCCATAGGCCGCACTGGGGAAAACAATACATACGCTCAGCCTGTGCGTGAACAACAAATAGACTCCCATCCCACTAAATGTAAAGAAGAACATAGCAAACACCACGTAAGGGAGACCATAGCAACCCAAAATCAACCTGAGTAACAACATGAGTTAAAACCAGATAAACTCCCGTGTGTGAGAATAATCAATAGGAAATGGTCCCTGCGTGAGGACGAATAGCTCCCAGCTTGTGTGTGGATGAACAGACAGTGGAGAGGATGCACGTGGTGGAGTGAATGCAATCATGAGTGATGGCGGTGGTTTCTTTTTCCATAGTGAATTCAACCGCGGGTGGAGTGTGCGTGTAGGCATGGACTAACAGTCCTGCCACACCACTCCCAAAACAATAACTACCTCAACCACCACCAGCAATTCTTAATGGAGGTGGTTGGGTAAGACAAGGTGGTGACACATGAGTTCCCCCCCCCCCACCATTGGCCAAAGTTTGACAATTTCCCCACCCTTATCCTTGTGAAAATCATGCCCCTTCTCAATTTAGTTGCCACGATCATAGCTGGTCGGGTTCATTTTAATTAAATATGCATATGTACATGATGACAAGACTTAATATCTATGCCGCATGCCCCGATACACCATCGGTGACAATTTCAACCTGAAAACATAGCATAACCAATCAATGGTGGGGCCTTGGCCTTTAGCTCCGCACCATGATCCTTTACAATATATACATCATATACATCTAATGCAACGGGGTCAAAACCGGGGTGTGACAGGTCATCAATTACAACTTAGCATAAAATTTAACACAATGTTCCTCAAATATTATAAAATTGTTTTTTTTTTTTTAAATTGGGGCATGTAACATAATGACCATTCCTTTTAGTTGTCTCAAATAGTCACAATGTGTATATGCCCCAAATCCCTGCTAGAACGCTAAGCTATGATGATTTGTATTAACTGTTCCAAATCAAAATCCTACAATTGTTGATACAGGGTTGTATTGTTCGCCATATTCATCCCATAGATTCCCTGGAGAAGGATATTTTTTATGTTCTTGTGTCTAACCTAGTTTATATATTGTTGTTTGGAGTTTATTTTGGTGGATAATTAATATTTTTATTAATTGCTTTTTACTTAATGGCTGACAAAACCAATAAATTTACTTTTTAGAAGTAAAAAGTAACGTTACATAATGTTACAACATCTACATCATAATCGCCAAGTAAAAAGTAACATTACAACATCTCCCTCATAATCCACAATATTATTTATAGCCGACATAATCTTACATAACGTTATGTAGCGTTACAAGATCTCCCCCATACTAGGTTGTAGAGCGCCTCTCGATGCAATCAACATTTAACACCAAGATAATGAACATGCCATTTTCCAACATTTTAAAGTAAACAAAATGATCATACTCACTTCTGGTAAAAGTTTGGGTCACGATGAACTAATCAAACTTCTTGTACCACTGATTGGAATACTGCTTCAGGCCATACAACAACTTTCTTATCTTGCAAACCAATATGCTTTCTAATTTTGAACAAACCCTTATGGTTGTTCCATGTAAATGTACACATCAAAATCTCCATGTAGAAATGGAGTTTTAACATTTAGATGCTCTAACTCAAGATCGATTAAAGGAACCAATACTAACACTAACCAAATAGAAACAAGCTTAACAACCAGTGAAAAAATTTCATCGAAATAAATACCTTCCTTCTTAGAGTACCCTTTTTCTACAAGTATTTCTTTGTGTTTTGCAATCTTTTTAGCAACACCTTTCTTCAACTTGTAGACCCACTTGCAACAAACAACTTTTTTGTCCTTTGGAAGTTCCACTAGGTCCCATACTTTATACTTTTCCAAGGATCCATTTCTTCTTTCATTGCTAATTTCTAATTATCACTTTCAGAGACCCTCATTTCTTCTTGATAACAACTAGGTTCTCCATCATTAGTAATAAAAAAAACAAATGTAACAAAATCATCATACCTTTTTGGAAAAGTTCTGACCCATGTAGACTTTCGCAAAGATGGATTTAAAAATTCTTCAATTTCTTGGAAATTTTATGTCTCTACATATTCTTCTTTGGGAGAATATTCATGAACAATTTCATGATCCTACTCTCTTATAGATGACTAAGTCTGTGACTGAATTTGTTGAATATGTAGTTCTTCTTTCTGTTTTATTTCACCATCTTCCAGATATGGCTTCATGAGTGACATTTCATCAAATACAACATATTTTTTAAAGATAATTTTTTGGGAAGCAGGAGCCCACAATATGTATCCCTTAACACCATCACCATATACAAAAAATACATACTTCTTTGATTTCAAATCTAACTTATAGCACTGATTGTTTGGAACTAGCACATAAGCATCACAACCAGAAACTTTAAGATTAGAATAATCACAAGGGTGTTCTCTTCATACGTATTTAGGAATCTTACAATCTATTGTAGTTTATGATTATATATATACCATATAGCATGTTGTAAGAACTTCCTATGCCCACAATTTTTGCTGCAACTTGGCATTACTGAGAATACACCTTGCTCTCTCTAGAAGAGTCATCTTCATGCATTCAACAACATCATTTCAGTACGGAGTATAAACCATGGTTTTATGCCTTTATATCCTATCTTCCTTGCAATAATTCTCAAAATCCTTAGATGTGAACTCGCCTCCATTATCAGTCCTTAAGAATTTTATTTTCCTACTTCTGCTCTTTTGGACCAAAGCCTTAAACTGCTTAAATACATTAAAAAATGCTAGCTTTTCTCTTTAATAAATAGATCCAAACCTTCCTGGAATAATCATATATAAATGTCACAAAGTATGACGATCCTCCATAGGAAAATATAGGGGATGGACCCCAAACATTAGATTGAATGTAATCTAGGATACCTTTGCTAACATGCATTCCTGCTTTAAACTTCTTCCTATCCTGTTTACCAAACACATAGTGCTTGCATAAATTAAAATTCAAAAATTTTATTCTAGGGAGTAACTTATGATCCAAAAGTACCTTCAGTCCCTTCTCGCTCTATGTCCCAGGCACTGGTACCATAGACGAGCAGGGTCACTTGTAGCTTCAGACACAACCACTACTTGACTTACCTCATAACTCCCTTCTAGTTCATACATGTTCTCCATCCTTGTTGATTTCAATACCACTAAGATTCCCTTGGACACCTTCATAACTCCACCTTGAACTGCAAACTTATAACCAACATCATTAAGAATTCCCATAGATATCATATTCTTTCTTATTTCAGGAACATGCCTAACCTCAATCAATGTTTTCACAGTGCCATCATACATCCTGATTTTGACGCTTCAGATTCCAAGAATTTTACAAGAAATATCATTTTTCATATAAAGAACCCCTTCATCAATTGATTGATATGATGAAAACCAACTTCTGTGAAGACACATATGGTGAGAGGCACTAGAATCCAATAGCCAATTATTTTGATGTTGGTGGACATTGGAAATAGACAGTACCTCAACAACCATTTCTGGACTTGCTTCTGTTATGTTTGCTTCCATCGTGGAATGATCTTTGGACAAATCCTCCTTACATCCTTTTCTCTTCCAACAATATTTCTTTAGATGACTTGATTTGTTGCAAAGCCAACACCCAATCTTAACCTTCTTTACTTTTGACTTCAACCTAGATGTATGTCTCAAACTCTACTCTCGTTCACTTGATTGACCTCTAGTCATTATTATTGTTGATGACAAAGTTTCTTGATTACTCTTCCTGTGTTGCTCTTCTAATAACAAGGCTCCAACAACAGTGTCATAATCAAAGGATTTTAGATTACTAAATGACATAGAGGTAATAAGATGATCCCATGAATCATGGAACATACACAACAAGGCTATTTCCTTCTCTTCATCATCAAGCTTTGCATCCACACTAGTTAATTAACAGGCCAAATCATTAAAGGTATTCAGATGATCATGGATCTTTGAACCATCAATCATTCTCAGGGTATATAGCTTGCTCTTCAGAAATATTTTATTGGTCACAGACTTGGTCATACACAAGCTTTCCAATTTAACCCATAATCCTGCTGCCGAATATTATTCAACAATGTTAACCAGACATAATTTGTTAAACATAACCGAATGGTACTGAGGACTTTCGAATCCATATCATCCCATTCTTCATTCGACATGTTCGCTAGCCTTTTTATTTTCCTAGCAAAGCTTTCTGCAGCCCTTGTTGCACAAGAAGATATTTCATAGTGTGTTTCAATCACTCAGACTTGATATTCCCGTTGAACTTCTCTACCTCAAACTTTGCACTCAGTACCTTGGCCATTTTCTCAAGAAACCAGATTCATTCTTAGACTCCGATTCACTTATTCTCCTCGATCTCTAGTAATTCGGCTTTGATAGCACTTGTTATAGCGAAAGCTTAAACAATATAGAGATCAGACAAAATAAACAGAGAATAATGACAAACACATAATAATGAATGCATAGATTTAACGTGGTAAAACCCTCGAGAGGGAAACATCCACAAAGCAAGTGTATTGGTCTTCTTGTTATTCAAAGATAGATATTACAATCTTATTTGTAGCAATATATAACTATTCTTCTCCTCTAGATTCACATCAACTCTTCAATATCATCTACTGCCTCTATGGTCTTACACATAGCCATATACAATTGACCATTATAATTGTTTGTTGTCTTAAAGCAACAAAAAAATTAGAATACAAAACAATGAATAATACTAAATCCATAAACCACTAAAACAATAAGCTATTGCTAAACACTAAAAATGCCAACTCCTATCTTTTTGGGATGGTTGTCATCATTATTTGTGCCTCTAACGGTCTTACACATAGCCATATACAATTGACCATTCTAATTGTTTGTTGTCTTAAAGCAACAAAAAAAATTTAGAATACAAAACAATGAATAATACTAAACCCATAAACCACTAAAACAATAAGCTATTGCTAAACACTAAAAATGCCAACTCCTATCTTTTTGGGATGGTTGTCATCATTATTAGTGATGGAATTTGACAGAAAAATGCCCATCATGGAGCATTTTGAGGGTAAAATAGGATTTAAAATTTTGGTTAACCAAAAGGATAATAAAATTTCTAAAACTTAATTTTGAGGGGCTATAAAATTTCTAAATAGTCATTATATTACTACTATTTTTTGTATATTACTAATAGTATTAATATATTTATCTCATAAAAAACAAGACTTTCTAAATTCCAATGTGCAAACTATACATTCACTAAATATTAGAAAGATCTATTAAATTAGAATTAGAATTATTTCTATGTCTTTGTATTTGCAAGCTGCATTGATTTTTCCTAAAAACATAAAAACTCATTTTACTCAATGATTTTTCGTGCTCAATTCTCATTGATTACATTAACATAGTTCGGAGTTGGAAGGTAGGACTAATGGGAGTTAGAGCGCCTTGGAAACATAGCTCTAGAGTTATTTACATTATGAGAGGTAATGCATTATTTTTTTTCTTTATATTTACTGATTTGTTTAGATTTAGAGATTTACTTGAAATCTATGATTTTGAAGAATTGTTATAGAGTATGTTTGTGTATTTTTAATAATTTTTAATAACATCGATAATGTAATGTATGTGTAGTGTTTGTATATAGTGATTGATCCCATAATTTTAGTAATTATATAGATTCACATTAAAAAAGTATTGATTGATTCTCCAAACTCCCATTGAAATTGAAATAAATAACTCTTATTATTTTGAATTTCGATTTCAGATATTCAAAATTTAATAAAGACAACTATTAAATAAGCACGCTGAAAGAAATTATTTTTTTGTGCAACCTTGCAGAATAAACGATACTCTAAAAGAAAAAAAAAGTAGACATAAAACTATATTTTATCTTTATAAATCAAATCTTATTTTATTATGTGTTTTTATATAAAACAAAATACTCTTAACTTCATTTGGTGGTTGAAGTTTAAAATTTTAAACAAAACTTTTCACTACTTTTCATTACGGGTAATATTAAAATTCAAAACTTAAAAAAAAAATTAAAAGTAAAATGAAAACCAAATTCCAATATTAATCATTTTCTACAATAACACTTCCATACATATTCCATATATTTCCAATATGATGCCACCATTTTTATTCAGATTTTCAAAGAGGCATCTTTAGAATTTGAATAGAAACCTGTGTGAAGCATTTTGTGTCACTCCCACACAATCTTTAACAAGCATGTACGTTCAAACTATCCAACAGACTAACATCTAACTGAACGGTTGACTTCACTATTGATCCGTTGGATACTTATCTTTTAAACTTTGGTGAAAAACGTCTCATATCATACTTCACAAAGCTAAACATTGAGGAACGTATTCGTTGTTGACAGTATAATCTCTAAACAACAATATCTAATTTAGCAGTACTTAAGTCCGTCTGTAAATACCGGTCTGATCAGACATATGGCCCCTCGAATCTCGCAGAGCTCTGTAACATCCGACTGTCAACTTGGAAGCCTTAGGATAAGGCTGAGATTTTATTAATAGCAAATTCAACAACTAAAACTCGTTGACTTTTTCCGTTGAATATACTGTACAAGTTTTGACTTTATGAAAAGAAAAAAGATAGTTACGTTGTGGTTCGTTGATGGTCACTATGTAGCATGCGTTGGTATTGGGTCCCATGTAGTAGAAGAGAATCCTTATCAAAAAATTATTGAATCTTATTATAACCCTTAACTAATTATTCTAATAGTTATTAAATGTCTAAATAAAGTATACGCGTGATAAATACTAATGGTACTTATAACATTGGCAGAATTCGTGATTGATATATATTTGAAGGTTCAAATGTGCAATACATTTCATCTATCGTTCTGAGTTATTTATTAAAATATTTGAAATATTTTATTTATATTAAAGTTAATGTTTCATCCCTAATACTTTTTATCAAATCCAACACTAAATCTAACCCTTCCATCTTATTGTTATTTTAGTAAAAGTTCTTCCTTTCTTTATAAGAAAATGCATTATTGTTATTTTAGTAAAAGTGTTTACCTCTCACATTAAATTTACATAGAATAATTTGTATTTAATATCTGAATAAGTGTTTTGACAAACGCTATGATCACAAAATTGTTGTTGTTGTTACAACTTACAATTAACCAAAATAAGATATATAAAGTAACCCTTGGACAATTGAGTATATATAGAAATTGCTATAACTTTTTTTAAGAAGGATTCTCCACGGTATCTACTTGGTTTTCAGCATCACCATTTTGCTGGTTGCTTAATAACTTTTGTTTTGTCCTAATTTCTTTATTCATAGACAACCACATGCTTTCTAAATCTTAACACCGGACCATTCAGACCCTTACTATAATCTTTTTCATAGCCCAACAAAAGTAGTAGAAGTTTTACCAAATACAAGATGATCATGCAATACACAAAATGCTGATTAGGAACACGACTATATGGGTGACAGTTTAATGGAAATTCAATCAACCTTCATTCAACCAAGGAAAACCAACAACTCACACCCTCGTTCTTGCAATGGGAAGTATGCTGAAAGACCATGCAAGAAAGTCATATGTAAAATACTGAATGGTGAAGTAGAGAGGGAAAAAAAATGAGTTATGTGGGATTGGGTCTTTCGTGGACAGAGATAGCTAACGGAGTAAGCTATCTATTTTAAGGTTTAAGTCGACCCCGGTGCAAATCTTCGGGTAGATCACTTACTCCTTATAAAAAGGCTTGCTTATATCATCATACAAACTTATAAACATATTGTTGCAATGATAAGGTTATACAAGTATTTTTATCAAAAATAGAAGGATTTCTTATGTTGATAAGAGTTTTTATTTTAAAATTTGTGGTGGAGTATGACATAGTCTTTTCAAAGATTACAAGAGGATGCCCATATTAATTTTATGGCATTCTTTCGAAATTGGAAATAACCACTTATAATAATAGTAATAATAATTGTTAGTTGATGAATGAATAAATTGTAGCTGATGCATAGATAACTTGTAAACCAATACTAAACAAGACTTTCACCTATAACATTATATAAGAAATCAAAAGTTTTTTAAACATGATTTAATATTTATTATGTATAAATTTTGAGATGTACGAGTCACTCTCTTATTTAATTTAGAGAGACAATCTCGTCTCCCTTTCATAATATTTTGGTGAAGTTAAAATTATATAT
>LPNX011057115.1:43054-67139 GCA_001517045.1 Pseudotsuga menziesii
ATTAACATTGCAATAATTATTTTATAAAAGTAACATACCTATAATACTTTTATTTTCTCATTTCATATATATTATTATTAAAAAAATAGTTTCTTTTTAAGAATGCATATATGATGATTATCCACATTTATATTATACTAAATTATAAATGCATCTAACTAGGTTTTATGTAATAAAATATTATTTAAGAAATTATTAAAATAATAATTGTATTTATTTTTAAATTTATAGAATTTATTATGAAATAAATTTATAATTTAAAAAATATTAAATTAGTTAAGGTTAAAAAGTAATAATTTTTAATAGTTATATAAAATTGTAACATAAAAATACGTAGACAAATATTAATGTTGATGATGATGGTTAATATCCATTCATAAGGACTTTGGTTTACGAAGCTTAATGAGGTCACTATAGTTTTGACAAGTTAAAAGTTTAGGGATGTTAGTATTGGAATAGTTTTGACAAGTTAAAAAGTTAGGGATGTTAGTATTGGAATAAAGATTGTGAGATTGTGATCTAATGTGAGTGTACACATGGCACTCTAAGAGAAAGTGACTTTCATCCTCAATGCTCTTAGTCTCATGAGAATTAGTTATTATTTTGGCTATACAGAGCTGATGAGAGTTTGTTCTTAGTTTACCAATGTTGGTATTCTGTCATGTCCTCATCCCAATGAGACTACTAGTTGACAATGTTTCACCCACCTACTAGTTCCCTAGGTTGGGGAAGAGGCATTAAATCTTGCAATAAGGGATCTATGGGACCCAAGAGAACCTTAGTTTTCCATTTACACATTAAATTGGGTCATACAAATAATAAATATGGAGAAACTAAAGTGGCATTTCTTCATAAGGACATTTGGAGATTTATGGAGACCTTGGGTGGCTAGATACTTCCTTACACATGTCATGACTTAATCCCAAATTCGAAATTATGAGTAATGAAATGTTCTTGGAAGGTGAGGAGGTGCCAAGTAACATATCAAGAGCCCAAGGATTTGAATGGGTGAAGAAGAGTAACTCCCCATAGAAGAGGAAGAGGCTAGGAAGAAACTAGGTACCACTTGGAGAGATATTCCGTGTGTTTTATGACAACAATGATCGAATATTCTATGACAAGTCAGACCTGATTGCTTACCTAATTACATTCCTATGACAATTTGACATGTCAGGGATAAAAATAGCCTCCAACGGGGCGCACTTGGGGTTTGGTTCAAACAATTCGGATTTGGAGGAAGATGAAGGGTTGAGGAGAAGGACATGTGTCATGGAGGTTACTGTTAACTTTTCATATGCTTAGCTAATACATCAGTATTTCATTTCATTTTCATAACAAAAGCATATAAAAAGGATCATTGAAAGAAATGGTATCACAAGAACAACACAGATTTATCCTGGGAAAACCCTAAAGGAAAAAACCCAGCAAAAGCTTCCTCAATATAGATGCCCCAAAAAGATAAAAGGTAAAACAAGGAGATCAAAGCCTGATCCTCCTCCTTCTCCAGCTACTTCTCTCTCTCCACTAATGTGCTACACAAGTGAGAGTGTGTGTTCCAAATGAGGAGCGCTACACCTCTATTTATATTCATCTGTTCACTTTAATTAACTCATCCGACATGTAGGCTCAAGTTAATCATGTAGGCTCGAGTTACACATGTAGGCTCAAGTTAATCATGTAGGCTCGAGTTACACATGTAGGCTCAAGTAACCACACTGGGGTGCTAATGACCCACCTTTATAATTATAGGGGATTACCTCATGACTCTTATTAGTTCTTCTGATTAGAAGCATTAGGGTACAAATTAATACAAGTGGTTCTCCCGGTACGACCATCGGGGGCCACAAAAAGATACATATAGAATATTCTTTGAAGTTACAATATTTCAACACTCCCCCTTAATGAGAAGGGTATTCTACAACAACATCAACAGCAACAATAATAGGAGAGAGAGGGAGCATCATCAACATCATCAAGGTAACACATCTATAAATCATTGGAAGCTTTTCAACATCATGTAGTCTTCATATTCAGTCTTTAGTCTTCAGCAACATCAACACAACAATAATAGGAGAGAGAGAGAGCATCATCAACATCATCAGGGTAACACATCTATAAATCATTGGAATCTTTTCAACATCATGTAGTCTTCATATTCATTCTTCAGTCTTTAGCAAAATCAACACTTTGACCGCTTCGATCAGCAATAACTTTGACCGCTTCGATCAGCAACATCTTCAGCACTTTGACTTTTTTATCAGCAACATCATCTTCAGCATTTTGACCTTTCGATCAGAAACATCATCTTCAGTACTTTGACCTTTTCAATCAGCAACATCATCATCATACTCTGATATTTCAAACAACAACATCATCATCATACTCTAATCTTTCGAACAACAACATCATCATCATCATACTCTGATATTTCAAACAGTCCATCATCATCAGCAACTCTGATCTTTCTATCAGTACATCATCATCAGCAACAACCTGCAATCCACAACACAAAGATGAAAGTCTTTGGATCACTTTTGGACCTAAGTCTAGGGATGATACAATCCTACCACATTCTCGAGAACTGAATTCAGTAGATTGATTACAGGATAATCAATCCCTATCACTTTAGGACTAGGTCCAAGGATGATGCAATCCTACAACATTCTTGAGAACTGAAGTCACCGGATTGATTACAAGATAATCAGTCCCTATCACTTTATGACTAGGTCCAAGGATGATGCAATCCTACCTCATTCTTGACAACCGAAGTCATCGGATTGATTACGGGATAATCAGTCCCTATCACTTTAGGACTAGGTCCAAGGATGATGCATTCCTACTGCATTCTTGACAATCGAAGTCACCAGATTAATTACGGGATAATCAGTCCCTATCACTTTAGGACTAGGTCCAAGGATGATGCAATCCTACCACATTCTCGGGGATCGAAGCCTCTAGATACCTTTCTTAACCGAAGTTCAAGGATGATGCAATCCTGCCACATTCTCGGGGACCGAAGCCTCTGGATAACTTTCTGAACCAAAATTCAAGGATGATGCAATCCTGCCACATTCTCGGGGACCGAAGCCTCCAGATACCTTTCTGAACCGAAGTTCAAGGATGATGCAATCCTGCCACATTCTCGGGGATCGAAGCCTCCGAATACCTTTATGAACTAAAGTTCAAGGATGATGCAATCCTACCACATTCTCGGGGGGGATCAAAGCCTCCCGATACTTTTTTGAACCGAAGTTCAAGGATGATTCAATCCCACTACATTCTCGAGGATCGAAGTCACCGGATCTATTCTGGACAGATGTCCCGGGATGATATAATCCCTCTTCATTCTCAAGGACCAAGGTCAATGGATCACTTCTGGACAAATGTCCCGGGATGATACAATCCCTCTTCATTCTCTAGGACTGAGGTCTCCATATCACTTTAGGGAAAGTGCCCAGGGATGATACAATCCCACTGCAACATCACTACTCCCACTTTCAAGGAAGGTCTTTCCGAACAACACCAAGCTTGTCTTGAAAGTGTTCGAACTTTACTCGAGACAGAGGCTTCGTCAGCACATCAACAACTTGTTCATCAGTAATCACATACTGGAGCTTTATGGCTCCCTTCTGCATCATATTTCGAATGTAGAAATACCTGATTTCTATGTGCTTCAATCTATCATGGAATACTGGGTTCTTTGTCATCTTTATACAGCTTTGATTATCACATAGAATCACGGTAGTGTCCAACTCTAGGTTGAATAATCCTGACATCAACTTTCGAATCCATATGGCTTCACAACTAGCAGAGCAAGCTGCTATATATTCTACTTCAACTGTGCTTAGAGAAACACTAGACTACTTTCTGCTAAACCATGAAATCATAGCAGATCCCAGACTATAACATCTGCCTGAAGTGCTTTTTCTATCTAAGATACTTCCAGCCCAATATGCATCTATGTAGCCATACAATCTATACTCATGGCTACCATCATAGTATAGACCAAAGTCTATAGTCCCTTTCAGATATCTCATCACATGTTTTGCAGCTACTAAGTGAACCCATATTGGTTGAAGAAGAAATTGACTCAAGGTGTTCACAGCAAAACAAATGTCTGGTCTGGTATTTTTTAAATACATCAATGACCCAATGATCTGTCTATATTGAGTCACATCCACTAATTCTGATGGGTCATCAGCTAACAACTTCAGTTTGGAGTCCATGGGTGTGGCCATGGCTTTGCATTCCAACATATTGAATCTCTTTAATATCTCTACCGTATACTTTCCCTGGTTGAGAAAGATTCCTTCTAAACTTTGCCATACTTCTAGACCTAGGGAATAATCCATTAACCCAAGGTCTTTCATTTCAAATTATTCTGCTAGTTTCTTCTTGTTTTCCATAATCTGTTTCTCATTCCATGTCAAGAATATGTCATCCACATATAACAGCAGGATGACAGGTTCATCTTTTACAACCTTAAGATAAAGGTTAGGATCAACTTTACTCTTGGTGAAGCCCATGCTTGACAGGAAACTTTATATCCTTTCATACCAAGCTCGAGGAGCTTGTTTCAGGCCATACAAGGCCTTCTTCAACTTGCATACATGAGTATGTCTATCTTCAACTTTAAATCATTGTGGTTGTTCTATGTATACTTCTTCTTCGATCACACCATTCAGAAAAGCTATTTTCACATCCATCTGGTGTAAGTCCCACTTCATCATAGATGCAAGTGCCATGATAGCTCTAATTGAAGTATACCATGCTACTGGGGCAAATGTTTCTTCATAATCAATTCCATCTTTGTGAGAGAATCCTCTAGCCACAAATATTGCTTTATACTTCTCGATACTTCTGTCAGCTGCATGCTTTATTTTGAATATCCATTTGGATGATACTATACTCTTTCCTTCTAGTTTGGGAACTATATCCCATACATCATTCTTCATTATTGACTGGTATTCTTCAGTCATTGCTTCTACCCATTATTTCTTATGTACATCTTCTTCATGGCTTGTAGGTTCTTGATCTACAAGATCACACATCAAGGCTACATAATTGGAAAAAGTCTTAGGCTTCTTTCTTTCCCTTGTGGAGCCTTCAGGAGCTGGCATATCTTTCTACTTCTCGTATAATTTCTCTTGTCCAAGCAAGCTTTCTCTTTCTTGACATCTCCATCATGGGAGGTTCTTGTGGTTCTACTAAGTCATGTTCTTCAGGACCTTCATCTTCAGGGAGACATGTAGTTTCTTTGTTTCTGGGAGATGCCTCTTCTTCATACATTTCTTAATTTTGTTACTTCCTGGATCTCTTGAGTGCTGTCTCTTCATCAAATGTGACATATTGACTAATTTCCATGTGATGGAATCTAGGAATATAGATTTAGAATGCTTTGGATACTTGACAATATCCAACAAATATCCCCTTCTTTCTGGAAGGTTCTAACTTGGTTCTTTTCTCTTTTGGTATATGAATATATATTGGACAACCAAATATCTTGAGGTGACTTACCTCAGACTTCTTTCCTGTGAACATCTCTTCTAGAGTCTTAAACCCAAGAGCACTATGAGATATTCTATTCTGCACATACACAATAGTTCATACTGCTTCTGCCCATAAATGCATTGGAAGATCTTGGTCATATATCATTGTCTTCACTACCTCCATGATGGTTATGTTATTTCTTTTCGCAACCCCATTCTGTTGAGGACTGTAGGGAGTAGTTAGTTCCCTCTTGATTCCGACATCTTTGCAAAAAGCCTCAAACTCTTTTGAGGTATATTCTCCTCCATTGTCTGATCGGGGTGTCTTTATTTTCTTGTCTGAAAGCTTCTCTATCAAGGCTTTGAACTCCTTGAATTTCTCAAACACTTCACTCTTTGCTTTCAAGAACTATATCCAAGCCTTTATTGAAAAGTCATCAATGAATGTGATATAATATTCAAAGCCACTTAAGGATGTAGAAGACATTGGACCACATACATATGAATGAATCAATTCCAATGTACCCTTTGTTTTAGTTTCACTCTTTGAAAATGGATTCTTGATGTTCTTTCCCTTCTCACATCCTTTGCAAATTCCCTCATGCTTGATCTTCATGTCTGGTAATCCCATCACTACTTTGTTCACAGGAGGTAGAGCATTGTAGTTAATGTGGGCAAGCCTTCTATGCCATAGTTCACTAGGGTCAGTGGACTCATGAACAAAGTCTGTTTCTGAGTGCCCCTTGAGTTTATACAAGCCTCCTTCTTCTTCACCAATGATGATTGCATATTCAATATTCTTTCTTTTGGGCCACATGAGTACTTTGGCATCTATGAAAGCAACTATGAATCCTTTCTTATCTAAAGCTGAGATAGAAAGTAAGTGCTTCTTTAAACCAGGTACATATAATACATCTTTCATCTTTAGAGGATTACCTGAATCAAGTTTGTAGCTTGCTTCACCGACTCCTTTGATCGGATATTTATAGTCATCTCCTAGGGATACTTTCTGAGGAGAGCTTCTTTCTTCAAGTTTGGACAGAGTTTTATTTTGTCCCGTCATGTGCTTTGAAGCACCACTATCAATAACCCAAGTGTCTTATCTAGGTGTTATAGACCCATAGAGTGCAGAGAATAGTACATACTCTTCTGCATCTTCTTCTCTTGCTTGTTTTCTTGGAGGTCCTTCTTCTTCTTCTCCTTCTTCTTCTTCTTCTTCTTCTTCTTCATCTTCATCTTCCACTAGATGAGCATGATATATTCTGTTCTTGTTGATCCTCTTCTTATATTCTTGCTTCTTTATAGGACAATTTCAGGCAATGTGTCCTATCTTATCACAATGAAAACATTGAAATCCAGAGTAGTCTTTATCTGGATGATTTTCCCTTCTTCTTTCGATTCTTCTTGGGAGGTTGAGACTCCTTGAAGTTTCTTCTCTTGAGGTTAGATTGACTTCTTCTTTTCTTGGTGTGAGTGGCTAGGGCTTGATCATCTTCCTTTAGTAAGGCTTCTCTGTTTGCCACTCTAGTCTCTTCATGAATGCAGTCTTCCCATACCACTTCAAACATCATGTTTTCTTTTCTGGCACACATCATCTGGATGAAGTATTCCCAGGGTCTAGTGAGACCATTGAGAGAAGTCATAACCAATTCATCTTCATCAAGCTTATCTCCAACAGCTTCTAGTTTCTCTTTGATCTGAGAAACCCTTGTGAAGTAGTCTTGGATGGATTCTCCATGACTCATCTTGGTGCTATTTAGTTGAGCTCTTAGATTCATCTTCCTATTGATGTTTCTTCCCTCCTACATTCTAGAAAGGGCATCATACATTTATTTTGGAGTCTTCTTGGATGACACTTGAGGGATCAAGTGATCCTTGATGGAGTCAGCAATAATCCTTTGTGCTCTAATCATATCCTTTCTATGCTTCTCCTTGGCTTCATCTTCTTTAGGTTCTGAAACTTATTATTTGACATACTTATCAAGATCATTCTCTTGGAGAATGAGACCAATCCTGTATTTCCATGCTCAAAAATTATCTATTCCTTCTAGCTTGTACTCAAGCTTAGTGCTTGGGGCCATCTTGTCAGAAAATCACAAAAATTTGAAATTTTGCAGAATGAGAAACTAGCCTTACTAGGAGATGTGCTTGAATGAGGTGAGTTGACAGGTGTGCTTGGATTCTGGAGATTTCAATTCTTCACCTTCCAAATCAAACTTGCAAGATTCAGCTTCTGTAGTTTTCTGGTTTAGCAGTTTTCTAGTATAGCTGTCAAACTAGGGTTTGACTTTTTTGGAGACTCACACATCCAAAAAATATGTTCCAGGCTCAAACTATGCACTCTGGGAGGGCACAACTTTCCATGCAATCAATTTTCTGAAACTCAAAATTTTTTCCCGAAACCCTAATTTCTTCCAGGGAGAGAGAGAGGGCTATTTTGTCTTGTGAAAGCTGTCCTATTCAGGTTGGCTCTGATACCATGTGAACTTTTCATATGCTTAGATAATACATTAGTATTTCATTTCATTTTCATAACAAAAGCATATAAACAGGATCACTAAAAGAAACAGTATCACAAGAACAACACATATTTATCCCAGGAAAACCCTAAAGGGAAAAAACCAGCAAAAGCTTCCTTAATATAGATGCCCCAAAAAGATAAAAGGTAAAAAAAGGAGATCAAAGCCTAATCCTCCTCCTTCTCTAGCTAATTCTCTCTCTGCACTAATGCGCTACATAAGTGAGAGAGTGTGTTCCAAATGAGGAGTGCTACACCTCTATTTATATTCATTCGTTCACTTTAATTAACTCATCGGACATGTAGGCTCAAGTTAATCATGTAGGCTCAAGTTACACATGTAGGCTCAAGTAACCACACTGGGGTGCTAATGACCCACCTTTACAATTAGAGGGGACTACCTCATGACTCTTATTAGTTCTTTCTATTAGAAGCATTGGGGTACAAAGTAATACAAGTGGTTCTCCCGGTAGGACCATCGGGGACCACAAAAAGATACATATAGAATATTCTTCAAAGTTACAATATTTCAACAGTTACTAAACATCAAGGATGAGTTGGAGGAAGACTATGGGAGTGAATTTCACCTTGGAGGACCTTATGAGGGTTATAAAAATATTTCATGAGGAATGAGAATGTATTTTGATCATTTGAGAATTTTCCTTTGGCATTTTGGAAAGCACTAGCTTGTCCATTGCATTGTGAGTGCGCACATACCCTGCTAATGAGCCAATTTCAAGAGAGTGAGATTCTCACATAAGTTGGTTATTGGAGAGGCCACCCTAACCTCTCATTTGGAGCTTAATGGAGTGTTTTTACTGCATATATGAGGATGCTAATATTCATGACCCATCTCTCTTCCCATTCTCTCAATCCCCACTTCAATATTTCCATATTTCTCAATGATGGCGCACTCGTGTGAATGATGGTTGCACCCGTTGAGTGTATTTGATGCCCAAGCATGGGTGAATGATTTATGGCTCTGTAATATGTCTCCCATACTCTCTACAATTCGAAATCAGCATAAATACATATGCATATGTCCACATTTCTAAGCTTTGTTCTGACTAGTTTCCATGTGTTGATTTCCCATTTCAATGGAGTTGTACATCCGATGTATGTTGCGAGTTGGATATGACGTTATATTTTTTTAGTGAGATATTAATATGATTTTAATGATCTATATTCATTATTTTTCTAAAAAATTATATACACAATTTGTGAGTCAAAGTTGAGCTTTTACATGTCATTTCCCTTAAGAAAATATCATTGAATCTATGCATTCAAATATGAAGCTTTACATATTTGTTGCAGAACTATTAACCATACCAAATAATTGTAAATGAAGTCTAATAATAGTCTCCATACTCTATTTGAAAATTTGGGAGGGTCTCATAGGATTTGGAGAGCCATTTCGTCTCACACCCTAGGGGGAATTACACCATAAATTACTAGTAATTTTACCATTTTTTCCAATGTTCCCAAATCTAGTTGTAGATGTATATAACCTATAATAAAGTTACCAAAGAGTCCACTGAGTGGTCCTAAGACTCCAATATCAGTTCCTACCAAATTTGAGACCCTCTTGTGGCATTCGAATCCCTTAGAGGTAATATTAGTCAAGACAATTTTCCCCAAATTTTTCTTTTGCTGGGAATTTTCGAATTGGGTCATTAGATATTCTTATAAATATTATATTTTAATAGAGATAAATATTTTATATTGTATATTAGGTTTTTTTTGTTAGGAAATTCTCGTCACTCGAGGCCAACGCATTTCCACCATTTGCTGAGAAACCACAACCCAAGGGTGTCTAAGCCTTCAAAATCACTCAGGGACCACACCCATCCTAGACCACACCAAACCTTAACATGGCTATATTTTTGGGTGTCTCCTCCCAACTATATCACCCCTAAGGGGTTGGAACCTAGGTCACCTTTCTAACGATACCCACTCCTTAACAGAATGAGCTAGCAAGATTTGACTAATACTATAGATTAGGCTTGATCATATCCTTATAATATCTTAATTTTCTCTTATCCTCTAAATCTTTATTCAAAACAATTTATACTTAAATTTAGATGTAATAATACATATAATATTATCATTCTTATGCAAAGTGGCCTATGCCTTGACTCCCCAATGATTTATCCAAGTGATGGCATATTTATACCAACCTCACTTCAGTCATAAGTCATTTTGACTAGAGTATGAAGCAATCTTAGGAAACCTCTTATCTCCCATGTTTATTATCTTGTTCTTGGTCAATAGGTTCCTAGTCATAGCCATGTTATTAATGGGCCATAGACTCACTTCTATGTGAAGAATAATATAAGGTGTATTATATTTAATTTTGGGATTATATAATATAAATAGCTTCTTTATTTTCTTTGTATTTATCCATAATGGCCTATAGATGATGAAACCCCAAAATTCACATCCATATAAGATAACAAATGTGATGAGTGACTTAAAGAATAGTTTATTGTTATCTCAAATCCAAAGGGTCTTCTGATTACAACTATTTTCAAGTCCATAATATGTTTTTCACCCTGCATTAACATTTTCTTAATGATTTAGTTCTAGCTAATCTTGTGACATAGAATAATTCCAAGATATTTGTATGAAGTCACTTCCTCTAGGTTGTTGTTGTCATACATGAAATCTAGCATAAGTGATATTTTGGGATTTGATTATCATAACATTTGTTTTGTTAGTATATTTATTTTATTATTTAAATCCCTTAAAATAAGATATGTTTTATCTTTATCAATTATCAAGTGATTTAGGTTATTATAAATATTTGTTATGGGCCTTATGTTCATGTTTAATGAGGAAGGTATATATTCAGAGTCAAACTAATATTACAATATTTATTATTTGGTTGTATATATGGATATGATATATATCACATAATCTATGAAATTGTACCATGCACATGGGTACATGGCAAGTGGTTTCATTTTCACCATGTGATAAGACCATTGAAAATTATTAGATCTCAAGAACTACAAATCCTGATTATCATATTACTAAACAAATTTTAAATCATGTATTATGAGTTTCTTTTGTGTGTTTTAACTAATATAATGTCATCATATAACCATAGAGGATTAGGGTTGGAACCATTCCTTTATCTAATAGCTTTTTAAGTTGTTGTTCTAGCATTAAATTATTCTGTAAAGAGGACATTACAATAATTTTGTAGGCTATACATATCATGTTCTAAGTCATTGTAGGGACAAACTTTATCTAGATTATTCTTCTTATAAAAGGTTGAATTAATATTCACATAATAGCATATTGCTATATAAATATTATTAGAATTGATATTTGAAATCTTCTTCCACGGGTACTAATTAAAAGGGTATTTCTTTTGAAGCTTAATATTAGGAAACATGTTTTTCATTATGTAACAAGCCATGACTTTGATTCCTCTATAGTAGGGTCTCGTATTCCTTATATGCTAGAAGACAAATCACTCTATGTTATGGACATAAGATTCTTCATGCTTCCAAGTTTTAATAAGCAATATAATTTCAATTTCACTATGGATCCAACTTAACATGGGATCTTTATTCCACGTAAATCCAAACACATTCAAAGAGAGGATTTGAAGTGTCCAAAATTCAAAATTATTGTCTATATTCCCAATAATATCTTTTCTATTCCTAATTATTTCCAATTTTCCTTCCTTTCTGGCTTTTTTTACCTTTTGAGCTTCGATTCTTAATTCACCTTGATGTTTTACAATAATATATTTGTTTATAAATATTCCTAGACCTTCTAAACTTGTGGTTTCACTATTTATTCCATAATATGGTCATTATAGATTACCTTAACAGGAATTAACCTATCTTTGTGCTTAATTATTTTCCCTATCCTCTATCCTATGAAACAAATTACATCTCAATGTGTAATTTTCTGGTAGTTTGTCCTTGACTAGTGATAGTGTGTCCCCTTTGTTCCCCTCTTTCAAACAAAAAGTATGAGGTACAAGGATATTTTTATGAACGTATGGTCTAGCTCTATAATATTATTCATTTCTTGTTTAAAATTGGTTTGATATGCAATTTACCCTCCAAACTATCTAGGGACAATTTTTTTTAGTTATTCTTCTAACTCTTTAATATTTTTCTTTATATTATGATTCTCTAAATGATCAACACTTCCTTTCTAGGTTGATTGCTTTTTTTCTTGGCTTTTATTTCCTATTTATTTTTATTTCATCTCCATTTTCTCAAGATTATTCTACAATGCAATTATTATACTTTCTATGAGTTTCTATATGTTGTTTTCACCATATCTCTACTTGAAATTTAAATTCTCTTTATTCCCTACATTTATCTAAAGGTTCTATATATTCACAAAAGTGTCTAGTTAGTGCACAAAGTTGGGGCCACTTTTTTGTGCCACCAGGTTTCAAGGTTTCAAAATAAAATGCTATGTTGTTTCTATTGTAACTTTTGACTACCTTCATTCTATTTCTCAAACAACTTATATGGTACATTAGTATAAGGATATATCTATACACTCATACAAAAAAATAAAAATTTCATTATGTTATGCCCCTAAAGTGCTAAACGTGTAGACAACGTCCTTTTTTGACTTCAATAAATCATAAAAAAAAAAAAGTGAAAACATTACAAATAATTTCTAAAAAAAATATTGCACTAGCACAAGATACCCTCTACATATGTAAAAAAAACAATTCAAAAATACTACCTATTAGATAGTTCACATAGTGTTGCACGCACACAGAAATATATGTTATATTGTGCTGAAAATTTAAAAAGTCAATTTTATAAAAATAGATTTTATAAACAACTACACAAGTCTTTCAAAATTAAAATTTATATATTATGAAATCTTATTTGATTTAGTATATTTAGTCCTTTTAAATAATCTTAAAATTTATTATGCAAGTACCTCTAATTGCCTCTTGAAGTCAAAGGTTCCTGGTTTTTTAGTTTGATGGGGCAACTAAAGTGTCCTTAAAGGAGCTCATGCTTGTGTATCAACCCATAAGGAAGAAAGAGATTGTTCCCCTTGTTGGTTAAATACGCCCATTTATGGTTTCAAAGGTATGTTGTGAAAATTCCTACAAATAATACCTTATGAAAAAACCATAATAAATACTTATTTGTCAAAATGCTAGGTTAAAACAACTTTGAAAAAAAACAAAACAAAATACAATGATAAATAAAATAAAGAGGAAATACGTTATAAGGAAGTTTTGGAAAGGGAACTTGTGAGAAATTAGGGTTTTATTAAAAAGACTCAAATATTGAAACATATGGTGAAAATGCCCCATGAAAAATACTTTGAAAATTCTCTATGAAAGTTTCTTTGTGAAAATTATGAAAATTCCTCAATGAAAATGTTCCACCAAAAGTTCCTAATTAAATAGTTTAATGAAAATGTCCAGTGAAAATTACTAGATGAGAATGCCCCATGAAAAGACCTAATGAAAATAACTTTGAAATACATAACATGATAAATGAATTAAAATTAAATAAATTAAAACCAACAAAAGAACATGTGAACATGATTAGGTAAATTTCATGGATTAGGGTTTGAGTATTACATGAAAATGTCTAGATCTTGAAAATTCATAGCGGAAATGCCTCATTGTGTTATCACCCCCCTTGGGGTGTAATGGGAGGCTAGAGAGCCCATTAGTGTAAAGTGGATACCATTAAAAGTAAATTGGACTATGCCCACTATGTTTTTTACTATCAAATAAGGCCCACTCTGGTAGTAAATAAATGTAATGGGGCCTCATTAAAGAAGGCCTTATAGGAAATCAGGAGGTTAGAGTTATGGAGAAGAATATTGTACTTGCTCGAAAAGAAATTTGGAAGTTAGAGTTATGGAGGGAGGTATGGAGAAGAATATTGCATGTTAATCTTAGCTCATAGGAGTTTGTCCCTTAGAAGTGGCAAGTGAACAATAGTTTATTCCTCCTGAGAATCAAGTGTAAGGTTTTAAGAATTAGTAAAGATGGACCATTTTTTTAAAACTTTTGTATGATATTATTGTCATATTAAAGGTATATTACTATCTATATTAGAGCACTTTCTAGGGTTAAATATAAAAAAAATATTACTTTTTCTTTTATTTTGAAGGTTTTTAAAGAAAATGAGGCCTACAATACTTAGATATAGCTATTAGGTATTTTTTGCAAAATTTCTACAATTTGATCACATATTCGAGTCCCTCTTGAAAAAATCCTCAATTTAAAAAAAATCTCTCAAATGGAGCTCTGGAGAAAGAAGATATGGTGATTTGAAATCTACATTTTTTTAGGGTTTATGGGGTTTATAGAGACATTTAAAGATATTATATAAGTAATAACTTTTTATATTAGTTATTACAAATAAATTTTCTTAGATGAACAACACTAAAATAACCTCGTGCTAAAATGTTACTAAACTGGAGATTATTGCCATGGGAACTGGTATACAAACTAGAGATTAATTTTTAACAATTCTCTTAATGGCCATTTTGTTTACTTTCACACCAAGCATCTCACAGATTTGTCATTGTTTAAAGCCTTAGCAAAAATATTTCTAGCTCATTTTGAGATCTACAATAGTTAAATTTAATCTCCTTATTATTCCATGCAAGCAGGGAATTACATAATCAGTTGAGTTTTGGTAAGCATGAATTCAAAGTTTCAGTTTTTTATGCTATAGTTTTTCAACTTTACCGAAGGTTTTTACACTACAATCTCTTATTGTTGAAACAACTCTTATTGCTTGGTATAGAAATCAGTAGCTGAATATATCAGGGAGCATTACAATCTTTCTGTTCGTTTTTTTGGAGCATCTATACCTGTTATTATCAAAGATTGGCACGAAAAGATTCCTAGAAGCTCTCCTCTTTTCCTGATACTCTTCAATATAATGTGGATTATATGGAAGGCTCGTAATTTGGCGGTATTTGAAGGTAAAAAATGAAATATTTATAGCATCATCCAACAAATTTTTTTGACTGTCCAAGCTCCCCAACTTGGGACTGTGGAATCCTCCAGATAAGTTTTTTCCCTGTGGTTTCTTTGACGGTGCATCTAAAAATATGAATGCTAGTGTTGGTTTTTGCATCTTTCTCAATGACACCCACTTTTTGGAGTTTTCCCTGGGGGTCGAACATGGCACTAATACCAAAGCAGAGCTGCTCAGTCTATGGGCACTCTTACGCACTTCCCATATGATGGGGATCCCCCTAGTCCAGGTGATTCCCAAGTAATCATCAACTGGGCTAAGGGATCGGTTGCTCTCTCCCCACCTGAACTTGTTCATTGGTGTAGGGAGACTAAAAAGCTAGCTAATAACTTCCAAGATCTGTCTTTCACTCACATCTATCGAGAGCACAACAAGACAGTTGACCGCCTTTCTAAAAAGGCACTCTCTTTCTCTCAAGGGAAAGGATGTTTGATGGAATATATTGAAAATCTTCTGGTCTCTCAAGATTATTTTCAGCTCTATTGAGCTTGTTCAGAGGTGTTACCTCTTATTTTGATGTTATTGATTCTATGATGTTTTCAGAGTTTGCTGAAGGGCTTCTTTCCCTTCCTTGCAGAGGTTTTATCTCTTTAGAACGCTGTTCAGAGTTTCATTGGCTCTCGATTGTTGTGATTGAGAGGGCAGTTTCCATTTTATGATGAAACAGTTTTCTGATGGGTTATTCTGGTTATGATGTGCCTTTCCCCCTAGCTGGGAACTCCGGAGGGCAGCTTGTCCATATGCATCGATATTATGAACAATGTACTAATGCCCTTTGATTTCTTATAGAATAACAAGGACAGATTTTGTCTTCTTGAAAAACAAAAATTGTTGAAACAACTTTTTATCTCCTACTTCTGACATGCTCTGACATCCTCGGTGTAGTGACACAGACATGTTCTGACGGCTACATCCTAGGACTGTGCAGTCATCTTCAGCTTTACAGATAACCTTAGTGTGGCAGTATCATTAGGGTTCTGCATGCCCTTACTGCTCTGGATTAGGACACCTACATCCAATGCACCTGAAAGTGCTCATACCACTCGCATGCATGCTTCCATACATGTTGAGATGCCACGTAATGTTTCTTTCTTTCTATCGTATTCATATATTATTTAAGATTTCCAATAAAATGTAAATCAACCATGAGAAGGGTTTCAATGTACCTATCATACTTCCTTGCAAGTATGCAGGTTTTAACCCTGGCGTTTTTTTGGAGGGCTTCACATAATTTTCTTTTTCTTTCTTTCCTTCCTTCTCGCAAGAAATTGAGCAATATTTTTTAAAGGAGGTTAGCACCCATGGAATTTCAACTATTTGCAGTTTTTAAATCAACGTGCTTCTAGCGCATCATGCTGGACCGATTTGCATTAGCTATTTTATGTTTCCCTCACTATTTCCTCAAGCTGCAGGGTCGCTGACAACACAACTTGCTCAAAATTTGCATAAATTTAGCCAGAAATAGATAGAAATCTCGACATGTAAATTTATATTTAGGAGAAACCTTGAGATGTAAATTTATATTTAGGTTGATAGCTGAACTCAAGCCAAATGGAGTTTCCCTGTAAATTTAAATAACTTCATTGCTTAAATGATTCGCACAGAAATCTTCGAGGCATTCTGTCAACGATAATTATGACAAAACAAGTATCTTACCTGATTTTACCGTCTTTTTTCATATTGTTTTTATGTTGTATGGCTGGTTCAAATTCTCTGCTTGAATTCTTTAAAATTTATAGAACAATTGGTAAACAATGACAAAAAAGATTCGATGAAAGTAGATGCCTCTGTAAGTCTAAGTTAAAAGTTAGTGACATTGTAAATAACTTCTCTGTCAAAATTTCGATGTCAAACGGCCAACAAATTGTTAGATCACTGCTAAATACTTTTTATATTTAACTTCAAATATTCTTTCGATCCACAAGTACCAAAACATTTGATGGATTGGCAATGTATACATATATAAAAGGAACAAACTTATACAGGGCTAAAATTGATTGGTTGGTGAAGGGATTTTTCAATCGTTTAAGACCCGTTAAAGTTCCAAATTTACATGTTTCAAACTTGATTATATTTTGATCCCGAGTATATGTCACTGGAATAAAAATATTTTAGAGGTGGTGGTTGAGCACATGGAATAAAAATATTTTAGAGGTGGTGGTTGAGCACATTGCTTGTTTTGGACAGATTTATTAGAAATGAATGAACTATAATTTGACTAAGTGGTGCATGTTGCTTTATACTGAAAGGGAGTATAATTTGGATAACTTGTTTTCCTTTTAAATATTGAAAGGACTCCCCAACAAGTTATGAGCATTCTTTTATATACTGAGTTTCTCTCACTATGACATTTTATCTGAATGATAGCTTCAAAAGGAATATCTGTTCATCTCTTATGTATGTCAAACAAAATTTTTTGAAGCATACCTAGACATTTATTTTTCAATTTTTTTTAAAATGGTTCTAAAAGGAATGCGCGTACAAATGTCAAGATCGTGAAATTGGTGTATTTTCTATAATTAAAATCTTTAAAATGCAAATTTTTCTCCATCTCATATTTAATATTGTTGTTGAAGGTTTCTTAATCTGTCATTGGTAGAAATTCCTACATCACATTTATTTCCTTGCAACTGGTCCATTTCTTTATGAAAACATACCTTCCTGGGATTCCTTCCTCGCCTTAAACTGCTTCCATCGTTCAGGATCCCTTTTTTGCGTCCTTTGCTATGCGAAAACTCCCCCTCTTGGATAAACTCCCAGGAAAGAAATTCATTGATTTATACTATGAAAATTGAACATACTTTTAACTGATGGGACCTTCCATATATGTGGATGGAAGGCCTAACGACGTATTTCAATATATATCACATACTTTACATTATATCCTTCACCCAAGCATACTGAAGTTATAGTAGCATTATGTATTTATTTTAATTACGCATTTATCGGGGAGAGCCCAAAACCCTTCGATATATTCTTTATTTCCCTAAAGGTAAAGTCACTTGTCTATATACGTGTTAATAACTGAGGCATGGGCCGTGATTGGAAAGGTGGGCTGCTGATTCCGGGGTATAGATGCTTAATACTACTAAATCGAGTTTGTAAATCCATAAAACCAGCGCCTCTATATTATTATTTGTGGCCATTTGTATTTTTCTTCATATAGTTTTAGGTGAAGAGCTTGATTAATATTTAGGCCAAGATTTATTTCCATGAAGGGCCCCTTAATTTTGATTGTGGAAAGAACGAGCCGTCTTAAGACAAAACACGCTAATAAGAAAGCCATTTATATTAATCCATGCTGGCAAGCATAACTAAAAGTAAACATGGTTAAAGTAAAGCTACCGATTTGATGGATTTTAAAGTGCCATCTCCCCTGATTTTCCATTCAAGAGTGGATGTTCAAAACAATTTATTATTGAATCACTCTCTTCTTATTTATGAGGGGGAGTCTAATAATTTTTCTTTAGCTCCTCTTCCAGATCCCAACCTGTTCAATGGAATTTACTCGATTGACTCGTTGTAACAACTATGCAATATTATGTAGAAAAGTGGTAAAATGCTAGTTTGCGAAGTTTGGAGGTAGTTCTCTTCCCCTCCTAGAACCCGCTTTTTATCTTACAACCGTTCCTCCTACTTCTTTTTATTTGAAGTGAAATGAAAGACTCACAACCTGTGCTCAACCCTTCCAACTAGTTGGAATATCTATGGGGACTGCCCGAATAAACTTTTTTATTGTGATTGGAGTGGGACAACTTCCACAGTTGATATTAATATTAAGTCGTAGATATAATTCGGGATAAAGGAAAACATAATTAGGCCCTTCCTTCAGCCCATTCTCTACAAGGGCGCAAAGTTTCTTTATCGAATAAATCTTTGCAACATATATGCAGGAACCACATATAAGTTTGGTTGAAATAAAACATTCACACATTGAATCAATAAGAACCTAGCAAGTTTGCCTTGAGTGACATAGCTTTAAGATAAAAAGAGCATTCCGTCCCAATACTACAACATGCTCTTGACTGAACCGCAGTATCCAGCAGTACTAGGATTAGGTAGCACGTAGATCAACCAAGCACCTTCCCAAGATGAAAAGTACTTAGGTAAATTTTGATTGACTGTATAAAACAAATGACAGTTCAAGTTTTTGTCCTCATTTACCGAATGTAATATTCAGTGTTTGAAATAACACTGCGCCAAGCCAGTGAAAATAACGAGACCATGGGGATAAAGTCCCATGAGTTAAACTAGTGGGTACCCCCCTTAGCAAGATCCCTAAGAATCAATACCGTTTTAATATACTTCTAGGCGCAGGAAAGGAATAAATATCCCACCCTAAAATAGAAAGCACGTACGCTTTGTCCCACCATTGAAATCTTCATGAATGTGTCCTATCGGTTCATGGCTCGCATTGTAAGGGGCATGCTTCGGCTGGCACTCTCGATATGAGAGAAAATAATCTGAACAATGCTAACTCCTTAGGCTTGTAGGAGTCGACTAGAATAATTCATTCGTCAATAAACTCCTCAACAAAGGTAAGCTAACAATTTTGTTAATAAGGGTACCCGAGGAGCTCTTCCAGAAAATATAGGTAACACATGACAGTGATTTTTTTTTTTTAAGAAATAGAGATATTAGTAACATGTTTTGACGGCTACATCCTAGGACTATCCATTCATCTTCGGCATTGCATACAACCTTAGCATGGCGGTATGGTGAGGGTTATGCATTCCCTTACTATTATGAGTTAGGACACCTACATCCAATGTACCTAAGAGTGGTCATACCACTTGCATGCATGCTTCCATGCATGTTAAGCTGCCACCTAATGTTTCTTTCTTTCTATCATCTTCATAGATTATTTAATATTTCATATAAAATTCTAATCAATGACGAGAAGGGTTTCAATGTACAGGTTATACTTCGTTGCAGTTATGCATGTTTTAACCCTGGTGTTTTCTTGGAGGGATTCACATAATTTTGTTTTTCTTTCTTTCCTTTCTTCTCGGAAGAAATTGAGCAATATTTTGTAAAGGCAGTTAACACCCATGGAATTGCAACTATTTATAGTTTTTAAGTTCAACGGCTCAGAAATTGCATGGTGCTAGTATAGTTTTGAAAGTGTTTTATTCTAGATACTTTCTATTAAGCGGTAAGGTATTCCCAATCGTTTTCTTGTTGCATTTGGCATAATTTGCTTCTATTATATAAGGTTTTAATACAAATTTCCATGTTCAGTGCTTCAATAGATTGTGGTATTACGATTTTCCATATTAATTCCTTTAAGTGTAAAGTTTAGGCTTTGTATTCTGCTAAACTGTATACATCAACATATAATGAAATGGGAATTGGCACAAAAACAATATGCTTTTGAGTCAGTTATTTTCTTGAATCCTCTCTAGATCCAAGAAGTTGATAACTTGGATGTCGTGAAATTGATGCGTCTTATATAACAGTACTATGCCCTTATGTGTCTATTCAACTAACTCCCATATCAGCACTATATATAAAAAAACCATATTGAAATGTGTTTATTATTTCTTGTCCCTTTAGTCAGTGGAGTCTACACATCGACTTCCCTCTTCAATTATGACTATGAAAAAACATGTATTGTTCTACTCTTTTCCCCTACATTTACTGCTTGTAATATACTTCAGGAAAGATTCCAAAGCTAGTATACTCATCATAAATACCACCAAAGTCGAACCCCTCTGAATCACCACCATCAACAATAGTCTTGAATGATGTTGAAACCAGTGGGATGGGTCTGGTAGTCATGGCTTTGCTAGACAGTTCGCTGCATAAAATAAGTGAGGCATGTATCACATTTGATAGCTCCCATGCAATGACCCATTTGGTCTAGCCTCCCACACACCACTTGCAATGTCCATGGTTTTACGTGTAGATGTATGCAGTTAATGAAACTTTTATTTCATTGTAGACAAGTTAAAAAATGTCAAACAAAAAAGTGTGCCTGTTTGGATTCTACCGTAAACGGGCATTAATGTTCTCGGGATTCTTCATTCTATTTTCATAAATCCCAAGAGACTTTGTTTACTTCCAAGAAAGGCATATCGTACAAAGCACTTCGAACGCAGTAACTAATGCTTCATAATCTAGAAGATTTACCCTCAGACTTTCGTCTTCTACATTGCTCCCTTCATAGAAGAATTCTGTGACATATTTTTATGGCTCCCTAAAGATGGACCAATTATCCTCTAATTCTGTCGAGCTTGAATCCTCTTCAATTTTTAAAGAGATTTTGCAGGTTTCATAGATAAGGGAAAAACTGCAAGTATTGATTATAGCACACATCACATGGGGCCTTAATAGAAGGTGTTAATTAAAGTCTCTGCCACTCATAAATGTTATTTACACCATTTTAAAGTCTCTGTGAAACAAAATTTTGAGTTCTCCATTGTCCAATGGCTATGACAACATTAACGAACAACAACGTCCATGGAAGAGGTTCGACATGCTCGACTGTGGGAATGACGAGGCAAAGTATTAAGCTATTCTATATAACTGTAGTTTTCTGGATTTTCATTATTCTTCATGGACATAGTTACAACACACATATGTGCAACACCGTTAACCATACAAAAGATGGAAATTTCAAGATCAATCTAAATACAGTATTCGATAGTCTTGTTCAACGCACACCCCAATATTGTTTTAAGATTTCTGAGCATGGTCAAACCCCTTACCAAATATATGGACAGATTCAATGTAGGGCAGACACTACATTCGATCACTGCTACAGTTGTTCACAAAATCCTACAACTCAAATTCGACAAAATTATGCGACTACCGATGGATGTGGTATTTGAGAGGAATCTATGTGCTTCTTATGTTACAAAAACTATAGTTTCATTGATAAACTGAACACTTTATACTTACCCTCTAGGAAATATCTCCAACTTTGATGTCTTTGCGATTGCTGTTCAGAAGATCTTATATAATTTCCCAACTGAAGCAATATCTGGATATGCAATAAAAGGTTCTTCTTTCGGTAAAACTGTAGATTCTTTGTTTAGAAATATTTAGGCACATGTCCAATGCACCAGAGACATATCTACCAATGAATTCTCAACATGTCTATCGAATATAATCAATTACATTTCTGCAGTTTATCTAGAAAATATGGGAGTTTAGGGTTTGTTCAAAAGCTGCTTTGTTCGATATGAAATATATAGTTTCTTTAAATCTACTGGTCTTCGACCGTCATGTTCCCCTATAGTATCCCCAACTATTACACCTACCGGGCTAATAATCCACTGAAGCAGATCATGCCATCGAGTAATAAGAGTACACATTTCAACCATTCCACAAACGACATACCCTTAATTTTAGGTTTTCTCTGCGGCTTCATTTTCTTGTTATTCATATGCCTATTCGCGGCTTGGAGAATATTGAAGTCTACTATACTTAGAAGTCTAAACAAAGGTATTTCACATAGTTATGTCTAGCTATAACATAAAACCTTGTTTGATTATCAAGGAAATATACTTTTTGAACACAATTTTCACATATATTCTTCAATGATTCCCGGAGCGAAATTAATCATCATTCAATTTTGACTCAATATTTTCTGATGTACCTATGTATTTCCATAATTTAGGTGATGGGGAAGAGGACGAAGATACACTAATTAGTGAGGATCGACAAATAGTATTTACGATGGAAACGTTGGTGGTTTCTGTGGACAACTTTCACGATGATAACAAACTCGTAGAGGGAGGGTTTGGCCCTGTATACAAGGTAGCATAGTCTTAGAATGCACTAGATTGATAGCTTTATAGAAAATGTATTTTAAGAAAAAAATTATGATTTAATACTTTACAAAATCTTCACACCGCTCTTTTGTATGAATCTATTAGGGTAAAACCCCAAATGGAAAACATATTGCTTTGAAGAAGTTGTCCTTAAAAGCTATGCAAGGAGGTTGAGTCCCAGTTTTTTATGTTAATTATAGATCAAAAAACATAACCGATACACCACAATTCATTAGTGGCCTTGATTCATGGACACTGAATCGAGTTTGTAAATCCATAAAACCAGCGCCTCTATATTATTATTTGTGGCCTTTTGTATTTTTCTTCATATAGTTAGGTGAAGCCCTTGATCAATATTTAGGCCAAGAGTTATTTCAATGAAGGGCCCCTTAATTTTTATTGTGGAAACAACGAGCCGGATTAACAAAAAACCTACTAGCCATAAATCCATCTATATTAATCCATGCTCGCAAACATAACTAAAAGTAAAGTTGGTTAAAGTAAAGCTACCGATTGAGCGGATATTAAAGTGCCAGCTCCCCCGATTTTCCATTCAAGAGGGATTGTTCAAAAAAATTTATTATTGAATCGCTCTCTTCTTATATAGGGGGGGACTAATCATTTTTATTTAGCTCCTCCTCTAGATCCAAACCTATTGAATGGAATGTACTCGATTTCCCCGTTGTAACAACTATGCAATATGATATAGAAAAGGGGTAAAATGCTAGTTTTCCAATTTTGGAGGTAGGTCTCTTCCCCTCCTTGAACCCACTTTTTATCTTACAACCAATCCTCCTACTTATTTTTATTTGAAGTAAAATTCAAGACTCACAACCTGTGCTCGACCCTTACAACTAGGTGGAATATCTATGTGGATTGCGCAAATAAAATTTTTATTGCGATTGACTTCCGCAGTTGATATTAATATTAAGTGTGCAATATAATTCATGATAAAGGAAAACATAATTAGGCCCTTCCTTCAGCCCTTTCTCTACAAGGGAACCTTCTTTATTTATTGAATAAAGCATTGCGGAATATATTAGGAACCACATATAAGTATGGTTCAAACAAAAAATTTCACACATTCAATCAACAAGAACCCAGCGAGGCAGCCTTCAGCGACACAGTTTTATGATAAAAAGAGCACTACGTCCCAATACTACAACATGCTCTCGATTGAACTGCAATATCTGTTGGAAAATGTAATTACTCGCAGATCTCTACTTGGCTTCCAACCGACTCTATCAGAGTCTGTATAAGCTTCGATCTTGTCTGTCAGTTTGACAAGAATGA
>LPNX011057115.1:67884-95776 GCA_001517045.1 Pseudotsuga menziesii
CAGAACCAAGCACATCGACACAAGGTTTCACTTTATAAGAGAGTTGGTAAACGACAAGGAAATTTGTTTGGAATTTTGCAGGTCTGAAGACCAACTTGCCGACATTCTCACAAAGCCATTGGCAAAGGACACATTCCAATATCTGCGCAGTTATCTTGGAATGACAAGTTCTCCACAATGAACTCTGTCATAAACAGAGCATGTCTAAGCTCTGTCACATTTTGTAATTTTGTTTTAAAAAAAAACTCCATCTGCTTATAATTAAGGGGGAGTGTTGGAAAATGTAATTACTCGCAGATCTCTACTTGGCTTCCAACCGACTCTATCAGAGTCTGTATAAGCTTCGATCTTGTCTGTCAGTCTGACAAGAATGAAAAGTCCATAAGTAAGCTACGTAAGTCAATCGAAGTTATTTCAGAAGCTAAGTAGTTAGGTAGATAGTTATTGCAGAGTTTAATGGAAAGTAAGTCGGCAAGTAAGTCGGCCTATGCTGAAGCAATTTTCAGAATTGCCTATAAATAGAAGATGCACATTGTAAATCAAGAGAGTGAGATACACAGAGAAAGATATACAGTTACGCAAACCAGCAAAGGATTCAAGGTGTGAAAGTGAAGTCGAAGCTCAAGCTTCTGTGCATGTGATTTAGTCGGATAGCCGAAGCTCTGTGGACCGACGAGTTTGTAACAGACAAGTTTGTATTATCTTGTAATTCCGCATAGTTAATATATGAAATAGTTTGTGGTTGAATTCATGATTATTTGGCCGCACATGTTTCCAGATTTACTTCTGTAAATGTCTTTTACTATTACTGATAAGTAAAAGAACAAGAACCCATAGAAATCTCACCGCGTGAAAGTTCAAGTTTTACGGCATCTTGTTCGACTCAAATCTTCCTATAAATTTGGGCATATATATATTTCATAAGTTATTTGGATTGTAAAAGTGGGTAGTTTACTTCATCTTACTCACAGGTAAAATCATTTGTAATTTCTTGAGTCTTTAGACTAAGAAATTTATTCTGCACAAACTTGGTCGAAGCTACCAACTTGGTTACAGCTATTGATTTGTGTCGAAGATCACCAAACTTGGTCAAGGTCGAAGCTCCCATTTTTTGTCGAAGTAAAAAGGTGGTCGCAGTAAAACTCCGTCGGAGTAAAGAGTGAAAAGTAAAAAGTGAAATTATTTTTAAATATTGACTGAGCGCTAAACCCAAGTTTAGTTGGCTCGGTTTTGGCTATCAATATCCAGTAGTAATAGGATTAGGTAGCACGTAGATCAGCCGAGCACCATTCTGAGATGAAAATTACTTAGGTACATTTTTTATTGATTGTATAAAACAAATGACCGTTCGAGCTTTTGTCCTCATTTACCAAATGTAATATTCGGTGTTTGAAAGAATGTTGCGCCAGGCCAGTGAAAATAACAAGACCACAGGGATAAAGTCCCACAAGGTAAACTAGAGAATATCCCCCCTAGCAGGATCCCTAAAAATCAATACCGGTTTAATCCACTTCTAGGTGCAAGAAAGGAATAGCTATCCCACCCTCAGAGAGAAGGCATGTATGCTTTCTCCCACCATTGAAATCTTAAAGAAGGTGTCCTATCGGTCCATGGATTGCATTGTAAGGGGCATTCTTCGCCTGGCACTCGCGATATGAGAGAAAATAATCTGAACAATGCTGACTCCTGATCTTTAGAGGTGTCGGCTGGAATAAGTCATTCATCAATAGACTCCTAACAAAGGTAACCTAACCATTTTGTTAATAAGGGTACTTTAGGAGCTCTTCCAGAAAATATAGGTAACACATGAGAATGAATATTTTTTTTAAAGAATTGGAGATATTATTAACATGTTCTGACGGCTACATCCTAGAAATGCGCAGTCCTCTTCGGCTTTATAGAAAACCTTATCATGTCGGTATGGAGAGGGTTTTGCATGCCCTTACTACTATGAATTAGGACACCTAGATCCAATGCACCTGAAAGTGTTCATACCACTTGCATGCATGTTTCCATGCATGTTGAGTTGCAACCTAATGTTTCTTTCTTTCTATCGTATTAATAGATTATTTAAAATTTCAAATAAAATTCCAATCAACCATGAGAAGGGTTTCAATGTACAGGTTATACTTCGTTGCAGGTATGCAGGTTTTAACCCTGGTGTTTTTTTGGAGGGCTTCATAGAACTTTCTTTTTCTTTCTTTCCTTCCTTCTCGCAAGAAATTGAGCAATACTTTGTAAAGGCGGTTAGCACCCATGGAATTGCAATTATTTGCAGTTTTTAAGTTCAACGACTCAGAAATTGCATGGTGCTGGTATAGTTTTCAAAGCATTCTATACTAGATACTTGAACTCTTAAGCGGTAAGGTACTCCTAATCGTTTTCTTGTTGTATTTGGCATAATTTGCTTCTATTATGTAAGGTTTTTACACAAATTTTGATGTTCAGCGCCTGAATAAATTTTGGTATTTACGATTTTCCATATTACTTCCTTTTAAGTGTAAAATTTAGGCTGTATGTTCTTCTAAACTATATACATCAACATTATAACGACTTCAGAATTGGCACAAAAACAATATGCTTTTGAGTCAATTATTTTCTTGAATCCTCTCCAGATACGAGAGGTTGATAATCTGGCCACCGTTAAATTGATGTGTCTTGTATAAGAGTACTACGCCCTTATGCGTCTGTTCAACTAAATCCCATGTAGGTAGTATAGATAAAAAAACCATATGGAAATTTTTATTATTATTTCTTGTCCCTTTGGTCAGCGACTCTGCACATCGAGTTCCTGGTTCAATTATGACTATGAAAAAGCACGTATTGTTCTACTCATTTCCCCTACAGTTACTGCTTGTAATATATTACAAGGAGGATTGCAAAGATAGTATACTCATCATAAATACCACCAAATTCAGACCCATCTGAATCACCGCCATCAACAAAAGTCTTGAATGATATTGAAACCAGTGGCATGGGTCTCATAGTCGTGGCGTTGGTAGGAACTTAGCTGCATAAAACAAGTGAGGTGTGTGGAACGTTTGATAGATCCCATGCAATGACCCAGGTGGCCTAGCCTCCCACACACCACTTGCAACGTCCATAATTTTACGTTTTGATGTATGCAGTTAATGAAACTTTTATTTCATCGTACACAAGTTGAAAACGTCAAACAAAAAACTGTGCCAACCTCGGATTCTACCATAAACGGGCATCAATGTTCTCAAGCTTCTTCGTTTTATTTGCATAAATCCCAAGAGACTTTCTTTACTTCCAAGAAAGGAATATGGTACAAAGCACTTCGAACACAGTAACTAATGCTTCATAATTTAGAGGATTTACCCGCATACTTTCATCTTCTACATTTCCCCCTTCATAGAAGAATTTCGTGACATATTTTTATGGCTCCCTAAAGATGGAACGATTATCCTCTGATTATGTCGAGCTCAACTCCTCTTCAATTTTTAAAGAGTTTGTGCAGGTTTCATAGACAAGGGAAACACTACAGGTATCGATTATAGCACACATCACATGGGGACTTAATAGCGGGCGTTAATTAAAGTCTCTACCACTCATAAATGTTATTTACACCATTTTAAGGTCTCTACGATTTTTTTTTTTCAGTTCTCCATTGTCCAATGGTTATGCCAACATTAACTAATAATAGCATCCATGGAAGGGATTCGACATGCTCGAATGTGTGCATGACGATGAAAATTATTAAGCTATTCTATATAATTGTAGTTTTCTGGATTCTCATTATTATCCATGGACATAGTTGCAACGCACAAATGTGCAACAATGTTAACCATACAAAATATGGCAAGTTCGAGATCAATCTAAATACAGTATTCGATAGTCTTGTTCAACGCACACCCCAGGATGGGTTTAAAACTTCTGAGCATGGCCAAACCCCTGATCAAATATATGGCCAACTTGAATGTAGGGTAGACATGACATTCGATCAATGCTACAATTGTTCACAAAAGGAAACAACTCAAAATGGACAAAGTTATGCGCTTGCCGATGGTGGTAGTATTTGGGAGGAATCTATGTGCTTCTTACGTTATGAAAACTATAGTTTCATCGGTAAACTGAACACTTTATACTTACCCTTTGGGAAATCTCTCCAACTCTGATGTCTTTGTGATTGTTGTTCAGAAACTCTTATATAATTTCCCAGCTGAAGCAACATTTGGATATGCAATAAAAGGTTATGCTTTCGATAAAACTGTAGATTCTTTGTTTAGAAAGATTTGCGTGCATGTCCAATGCACCAGAGATATATCTACCAATGACTTCTCAACATGTCTATCAAATACAATCAATTACATTTAAGTAGTTTATCCAGGAAATATGGGAGGTCAGGGTTTTCTAAAAAGCTGCTTTGTTTGATATGAAATATATAGTTTCTTCAACTCTACTAGTCTTTGATCGTCATGTTCCCCTATAGTAGCCACAAATATTAAAATTATGGCTAATAATCAACTGAAGCAGATCACACCATCGAGTAATAAGAGTACACAGTTCATCCATTCCGCGAATGACATACCCTTAATTTTAGGTGTTCTCTGCAGCTTCATTTTCATGTTATTCATATACCTATTCGCAGCTTGGAGAAGATTGAAGTCTACTATGTTTAGAAGGCCAAACAAAGGTATTGCACATAGTTATGGCCAACTATAACAGAAAACCTTGTTTTACTATCAAGGAAATATACTTTTTGAATACAATTTTCACATATATTCTTCAATGATTCCCAAAGCCAAATTAAACATCATTCAATTTTGACTCAATATTTTTTGATGTACCTATGTATTTCCATAATTTAGGTAATGGGAAAGAGGACGAAGACACACTAATTAGCCAGGATCGACAAATAGTATTTATGATGGTGGTTTCTACAAACAACTTTGATGATGATAACACACACAGAGGGAGGGTTTGGCCCTGTATACAAGGTAGCATAGTATTGCAATGCACTTGATTGCTATCTTGAAAGCAAATGTATTGTAAGAAAACATTTATGCTTTAATACTTTACAAAATATTCACACCGCTCCTTTGTTTGAATCTCTTAGGGGAAAACCCCATATGGAATACAAATTGCTATGAAGAAGTTGTCCTTAAAATCTATGCAAGGAAAGGAATAATTTTTTAATGAAGTTAAACTTATGGCAAAAATTTAGCATCGAAATATTTTTAACCTATTGGGTTGTTGCACAGAGGGATTAGAGAGGTTGTTTGTTTATGAGTACTTACAACCACTTATACTATGAAACGAAAACTTTATACTAAGAACGATAACTCTAGCGTTAAAAACGATGATTTTTGTCTAAAAAGCACCAAAAACACCCTCAAATAGAAAAGTGTTGATACGAGTATACACGGTTTTTTTTTGGGGGTAAAAAATAGTGTCATGGCCTAAACATGCAATACTATGGTTTAAAAAAACCTTGAAACCAACCCCCAAATTGGAAAACGATATTTTTCTTCAAGAGACAAATTACAACTTTTTTGAAACTTACATGTTAAACAAAAAAAATATTTCATAAACAATTTCACCATTCTAACCATTTAAAATCAAATAAATTATGGTGTGAATCATAATGAAATCATATATTATACCCTACAAGAGCACACTATTCATATAAATGATAAAAAATCCATTTAGAGTTTCAATTACAAACATCATACTAGAAAACATCTAAAATGTTTCATGTGAAATTATTCAAACTCATCCATGGATTCTAACACCCCATCAGAATCTATATTTTTGACACATGAACGACTAGATATAATAATAATAAAAACCTAAACCCCTAACCCCCTGACCCCGCATTACATTACATTAAAAAAAAATTAAACACCCCTCCTAACCCCATAAACCCCAACAACATTAGATTTACAAAATTTAAGAAACAACCCCCTCCATCCTCTAAATGTTAAATGCACAACTCAACTAAGGTCTTGTGGGAATAATCAATCCACCACTAATTTCTTATAGATTGATTTGTTACTTTCCTTTGTTTACTCGGTGGTGTAAATATATGAAAATAACATCTATCTGTGTTATTAAATGCAATGTCAATATATGTGAGAATAACATCTATCCATGTTATTAAATGGAACTGTGTTTTTTTCCAATTTTTTTTTGGAATATGGTGAATTTATTTAAAGATTTTTTTTAACTAAATCTGAATTTTTTGTTGTTTGTTGGGCAATTTTAAGAACATAAATGAAATCATACAGCTCAATAAACCCCAAGCACCTTCAATCTCGCTATTTGAAAATTCCTTGAAGTTTTTTACCATAAACGCCCCAAATCAAGCTGAAAATTCAAGCAAAATCGTTGCACATTTACACAAACCTTTTTTTATTTGGGATGGACATTCATCTCCAAAAATCTGAAATTCTTGGACATTTTTAGTCCTAGATTTTATATTTTTACAATGAATTCTTACTGTGTATTTTAAAACTAGTAAGCTAAACTCTAGACCATTTGCACCTAAAATTTGACAAGTTTTCTCGCCAAAATCAGGAGAAAATTGTTCAAAGGGTAGTTTTTAGTGATTGGAATTGTATAATATGGGTGCCCCAAGGGTAATCGAAGGTCCTAAATCCATTTCTGCAATAAAAATTGCAATTTTAACACTGAAAAACTCATTTTCAACAACAAATCGTGTTACCAGATTCAGACCAAACTGGCCTGAAAAGGTGCAAATGGTCTAAAGATTAGCCAACTCCATTTTATAACCCATGCCCTCCTGCACATTTGGGTGCACTTTTTGAACAAACCGTAGTCGATATATTTGAAGAAAAAGTGAGTCGACGTTAACGACACCACGTTACCGGAGAAAGACTATTAATGCTACCCTTTTCTCGATTCATGGAGAGGGATTATATCAAGAGCTACATTAAATTCACATAATAAGTAACAAAAACTTTAATTACAATGCTTATATTATATATATATATATAGATATATAGATATACAGATATATTAGATTTTTACTAACACTATATGTTAATAATATTTACACTAATTTTATTGGTTAATTATCCTAACTAATTTTTGAAGGTTACTCCCCCATATAAACAATTTAAAAAAATGCCCAACATTATGTAGAACCCTTTACGTGTGTAATGTATACATTATACATTGTATATGATTTAATATGAGAACAAAAATGTATAAATAAAATGTTTAATATTTTGGCTGCATCTATATACATTATTGTAAAGAGTTGATAGTAAGACAAAAATGTATGAGTTCATTTCTTTATTGTTTTATGAAGATATTTCCACTTGTAACATAAACCTTGGCGCAATATTAAGACTAGCATATACCTTATTTCTATTTATCTATCTCAAAAATGAGTTGGAATGCAAAATTCCTACTTTTTCTCTCCCATACATATTTAAAGCTAGGATAGATTATCTTATTAAAGGATATAAACATTATATATTAACTTCTGTATTACCACTACCAATTAGAAATCGATACCAAAATTCAGAGCCAATTGACCTTAATAACCTACATCCAGCGAATGATGTTGTTGACCCTGCTTCACCCATAAATCCACTAGTTTCTTCACCACCAGCGGTTCGAAATCCCCATCCTTGACACAGATAGATGGCATAAACTTCAAGCCCAAGGTCATCACTGGAAGTGCACTCGAAAATTCATATAAAACGTCGGACCAAGTTCACCGGGACTGGCTAAAGGTTACAATGTTCAAGGCAGGAGGGAGGCGGGTTACAATGTTCAATGTTATAGCACTTATTATATATATAGCCTAGAAAGGAAATGTTACATTGAAAAAAAATTAATTTTCTGAAGCTAAATAAGTAATTAATTTGTTGTTATTTTTATATTGATTTTAGAAATTCAATTTGGAAATGTTATATTTGAATAAGTTTATTTGAATATTTTAAAATGTAAACCAATATTTTATGAGTTCTTACTCCTCAACTAAATAATACATATTATGTAATTTGATTTCCACTAATTAAGTAAGCCGTTAGTCTCTCAACTATTAAAAACAAATATATTAAATTCTATAAGTATACTATTGAAATGTGTTTACATCTTATTTTTCCTAATGCTAAAGTTAAAAAAAGTGTTGTTACTAGAAAGCTTTCTAATTTAAAAAGGGGCAAAATTTAAATTTAAATTTATTGAGTAGCATGGAGAGTTTCTCTACGGACAAATTGACACTATTTGAAAAGCAAATTAAGCCCTTACAAAATTAATTAGTTGATTTATCTATATTTTTGAATGAGTAGATTTATCTATATTTTTGAATGAGTAACCAAACCTATTGTATAAATAGAGAGGAATGATGAATGAACATTCCACTCATGCCACAACTTTTTGAAGGAGTAACAAAACCTATTATTCAAGTAGGGAAGAGTGATAAATGAACATTCCACTCATGCAAATAAACTTCCAAATTAAAATCCTTTGTCACATCTCCGTAAATAAACTTTTAAATTAAGATCTTTTGGTAATTTGAATCAATTCTAAGACAAAATTGGGACCTCCCACTTGTCTCATTAATAAACTCAGTGATCACCAATTTTCTGTAAATGAATTAGAGACGCAAAGGAATCCCAAGGCTTGGTCTCATCCAACATCTCCATCTCCTTTGCGAGAAACTTTCCACTCATGGATCAGCATAGTAACCACAAACATCTCCCACAGTTAGCAGGCCATCCTCAAACTCCATAGAATCACCCTCCATCAGAATTTTATCAAGGCTCTCTTCCATTTGTTTCAGTTGCTTGTAAAATTGCATCGCATGGACTGCATAAATGTTGGGGAAGATTGACCAACTTCGTGTGTCATTCACACAAGATGGGAACAATTTTTTTTACAATGGTTGGCCATGATTTGTTGATTATTCTCCTTTGAATTTCCATCAATTTCGTAGCCGAAACAAGGATCCCAATTTTTTTGGGAATGATGGAGAAGAAAAAAGGGAGGAGCGAGCGGAGCTCTTGGCAGCCAAAGATCCGTCCCTTACTGGTGGCGCGATTAAGGGAGGAGCGAGCGGAGCTCTTGGCAGCCAAAGATCCGCCCCTTACTGGTGGTGCGATTCTGAGAATCGCGCCACCAGTAAGGGGCGGATCTTTGGCTTCCAAGGGAGTGGAGCTCCGCTCGCTCCTCCCTTTTCTCTTCTCCGCCTCCCTCCTACCTTGAACACTGTAACCTTCACCCTCCTACCTTGAACATTTATTCTTTGGAAGTAGGAATAAGGGAAGACTACACGAATCCTACAACATATGTATCTATGATTTGGAGAAGCATTCTATCGTTTGATAGTGGTTCAGAAGGAGCACTGGATGATTGGAATAACAACTGACATGAGCTATCCTCCCAGCATTGTGCAATGATAAAGTCATTTCGATGGATTGGCATAAAAATTCAATATCCTCCAGAATGCGATGGCGGAAATGGTTTTCATGGGTTTCTCCAGAAAATGAATACCTATGTTGGAAGAGGACCATACACATCCAGAAGTTCCCAACAGGGACTTGTTTTAGGAGTGGTGGATGGAACTCTGTATTTTGTTCAACGCATGGCTGGCGATAAACTTGGCATTACAATGATTGACATTGGCGGAGGTTTATGGCAATGGAAGGAAGTATTTAGAAGTAACGATCATGCAGGTTCTTTATTTATGTGGCATATATGCAGCAGATCTATATCGGGCCGAGCTGCAGGCCGGGACCTTTTTGTATATCGCAGATATCAAGAAGCTGATACTTCTTTGTATTCCAATAGTTATTTTGAGATAAGAGACATACCTGCATGGGAACAAATAATTGATAGAGCACCGAGAGAACAGTTTCTACCTGCTTTCTACTCTACGGTGCCAATTTTAGTGCACATGGGAAACAGGCTGTATTTATTTGGGGCAGTTCGTTACACACAGAATGTTTGGTTCTTGGACCTGAATACGAGAGGCACATGGAACCGTAGCAGGGTGGTTTCTGAGTTTACGGGAAGTGATCTGAATGTTGAGAAATATGTTCTACTTGTGGCTTACAACAGCATCTATTTCCACATACTCAGATATGATTCGTCCAAGAAACTCTGGATTAGAGCTGCAAGGATCTTATTGACATCGGACGAAAGTGTATTCAGATGGACATGGTGCGTTGAATACGATATTCAGAAACGTGAGAAGCAGTTGTGGATTTATATTTTCATGCCGTTTCTTGGTCAGGCTCTCAATCTCTATAAATGGCGAGTGGTAAAGAGGGTTTTGGGAACAATATTGGCGTTCAAAGCTTGGGATGACCGTGAACTGTTCGACAGAGAAGTTGAATGTGAGCTTGCTGATGGTACAGAAGTGGACCAATCTTTTGAACCCATTGAGCCCGTTAGTCATCAAAATGTTCCAACTCTGTATATCCGTAGCTTCTATGGTTTTCACCGGAGCGACTCAACTGATTTTCAAGATATACCCGATTAATCACTCACTTTACAATGCCAGGTATCATCTTGATATCCATTAGCCTTGTAATTAGAAATATGTTTTCTTTATTATAAGAAATATGTTTTCTGGTTTGAATACCTTTCGCAACATAGGTATTCATTTTCTGGAGAAGCCCATGAAAACCATTTCTGCCATCGCATTCTGGAGGATCTTGATTTTTTATGCCAATCCATTGAAATGAATTTATCATTGCACAATGCTGGGAGGATAGCTCATGTCGGTTGTTATTCCAATCATCAAGTGCTCCTTCTGAACCACTATCAAACGAGAGAATGCTTCTCCAAAGCACAGATACATATGTTGTAGGATTTGTGTAGTCTTCCCTTATTCCTACTTCCAAAGAATAAATGTTCAAGGCAGGAAGGTGAAGGTTACAGTTTTCAAGGCAGGAGGGAGGCAGAGAAGAGAAAAAGGAGGAGCAAGCGGAGCTCCGCTCCCTTGGCAGCCAAAGATCCGCCCCTTACTGATGGTGCAATTCTGAGAATCGCGAATCGTGCCACCAGTAAGGGGCGGATCTTTGGCTGCCAAGGGAGCGGAGCTCCGCTCGCTCCTCCCTTTTCTCTTCTCCATCGTTCCCAAAGAAATCGGGATCTTTGTTTCAGCTACGAAATTGATGGAAATTCAAAGGAGAAGAATCAACAAATCATGGCCAACCATTGTAAAAAAAATTGTTCCCATCTTGTGTGAATGGCACACGGAGTTGGCCAATCTTCCCCAACATTTATGCAGTCCATGCAATGCAATTTTACAAGCAACTGAAACAAATGGAAGAGAGCCTTGATAAAATTCTGATGGAGGGTGATTCTATGGAGTTTGAGGATGGCCTGCTGACTGTGGGAGATGTTTGAGGTTACTATCCTGATCCATGAGTGGAAAGTTCTGGCGAAGGAGATGGAGATGTTGGATGAGACCAAGCCTTGGGATTCCTTTGCGTCTCTAATTCATTTACAGAAAATTGGTGATCACTGAGTTTATTAATGAGACAAGTGGGAGGTCCAATTGATTCAAATTACCAAAAGATATTAATTTGAAAGTTTATTTATGGAGATGTGACAAAGGATTTTTAATTTGGAAGTTTATTTGCATGAGTGGAATGTTCATTTATCACTCTTCCCTACTTGAATAATAGGTTTTGTTACTCCTTCAAAAAGTTGTGACATGAGTGGAATGTTCATTCATAATTCCTCTTTATTTATACAATAGGTTTGGTTACTCGTCCAAAAATATAGATAAATCAACTAATTAATTTTGTAAGGGCTTAATTTGCTTTTCAAATAGTGTCAATTTGTCCGTAGAGAAACTCTCCATGCTACTCAATAAATTTAAATTTAAATTTTCCCCCTTTTTAAATTAGAAAGCTTTATGGTAACAACACTTTTTTAACTTTAGTATTAGGAAAAATAAGAAGTAAACACATTTCATTAGTATACTTATAGAATTTAATATATTTGTTTTTAATAGTTGAGAGACTAACCACTTACTTAATTGGTGAAAATCAAATTACATAATATGTATTAGTTAGTTGAGGAGTAAGAACTCATAAAATATTGGTTTACATTTTAAATTATTATGTAATTAAAAATAAAGCATTATAAAAAAACTCATATTTTATTAATGAATAAATGGTGTAATAAAATAAATAGTGGGATACATTGTAATATATATAATTACATATAACACTTAGAATGATGGTAGTCCATCTTTAACAAAATATGTGACAACTATGTTTATTTACAAAAAGCTCTTAAGAAGATAATTATATTTCATTTTATAATAATGTCAAAAATATAAAGGAAGAAAAAACCTTAATGTGAAAATCTCTAAAGTTCGTCCGGAAGAGATGAGGGAGGAGCAAGATTTTTTTTTTAATTTGTTTTGAATATAATTTTTAGAGGGGAGTTTCGGGGGTTAGAGGATTAAAAAATTATTTTTTAATATTGTTTTAAATTTAATGTTGTGGGGGTTAGGGGGAGGGTTTCTAAAAAAATTATTTATATTTTTTTAATATAATGTTGTGTGGGTGGGGTGGAGTTTAGGGGTTAGGGGGTATAATTTTGTTTTCAATGTTTTTTAAGTGTAATGTTGTGAGGGTTGTTTAGGGGGTTGGGGGAGGGATTTAATGTAATGTTTTTTAATACAATGTTGTGTGGAGTTGGGAGGTTTTATTTTTTATTTTTATTTTATTAAATGTAATGTGGGGGTGTTAAATTTTTTATTTTTTTAAGTAATATTGATGTTATTGTTACGGGGGTTTTAAAATTTTGTTATATTTTTTTAATTTAATGTGAGGGGTTTAGGGGGTTGGGGACTTTTTTTAATTTTATTTTTTAAATGTACTTTTTAAAATTTTATTGAAACACTTGTGGCTAAGATGTCAAAAGAGCCTCAACCCCCATTAGTAGGGATGTTTGGAACTTGGAACAATTTGGGAATCATCCATACATAGAAGAACCAATGGAAGAGGACATTAATGTTTCCCAAGGAAGCCAAGCTTAGAAAATTCCAATTTTGATAAATAATTTGGCCAGCTTGATATTGTTGATTAATTTCATGTCTTGAAGAAAATGTTAAATTTGACAACTTTTTGATAAGATATATTAGTAATGTTTTGACTTTCAAACTTTATTTTAGAAATAAAATTTCTATAATAATGTTTTTAATATGTTATTTACAAATATGTGGTGTAGTTTTTCTTGAATTTATGTGAATGGTTACTTTTTGGAAAATAATATAAAATAATATCATTTTTATACAAAATATCTTTGAAAATCCATTGAAAATGGTTTTCAATGTTTTTATTTTCTAGATTTTTTTACAAATTTGTCAATAAAAATGTCTTATTTTGTCGATAAAAATGCCTTATTTTAAAAAAAAAATTTCAAAATGTATATGTTTTTCATTATAACTTGCTTCTAAATGTATGTTATTTTATTACATTTCTAAAAAACACACTTGAAAATATAAATTAAAATTACTTTACGACAAATATGATTCAAAGGCCCAAAAAAATGCATGAAAATGAAAATGTGTGAGACTGGTATCAACCCTTTTTGAAACGAAGGTAATAATGGCTACTAAAATTAGGAGAGAGAAAAATGAGAACTTTGTCAAGTTCTCGTTTCATAGTATAAGTGGTTTTACCTAATAAGAGCCTTGATAAAATCTTATTCAGTGAGTTAGAGCCATTTTGTGATGTTATTTTAGATTAAAATACATTACCGATACACCACAATTCATTAGTGTCCTTGATTCATAGATACATATCCAAACAAATGCACACAACTTGATTGGAAGAAACGTTATAACATTGTAAAGGGAGTAGCTCAAGCAATATCTTGTTGGATAAGAAACTGAATCCCAAGATTGCGTATTTCGGCTTAGCAAAACTTTTTTCAGGAAGATAAGACTCACGTCAGTACAATAATTTCTGGAACTTAGCAATATTTGAACTAGCCATTCATTATTCATTACTCTCACTAACTGTATTACAACAATTAGGGATGCAGATTTGATTTCAAAGTGTAATTGTAATGTATATATCTTTGTTTTTGGGCATTTATGTTATCTTTTAATATTTTATTTTTCATGATCTAGGACAAGTCTTATATTTACACCACCGTAATGGAGGTGGCTTGAGACCTACTTATTCAAACTCAAGCTTTCTCTAAGTTTTACAATGTAACCCACCTAGAACTAAAAAATAAATATTTTTATTTATTTGAGAAAACATTATGAGAAAAGTTATTGTAAATTTTTTATGACCAAGGATGGTCAAGGATGACTGTAATTGAAAATTTATTTATTTAAATAGTTAAAAAGGAGAGACACCTATCCAAAGAAGACTATTGAAGAGTTTTCACTGACCCACTGGGAGGAATGAGAGCCTGTAGAATCCTAAATGACAAGTGGCAGCACTAGCATTTCACTTTCTAGCTGTTGCAGGAGGAAAAATCCCTAAAATTGTGGTCATGTTCCCTAAGAAGAGGAACTAAGAAGGTGGCTCATTTAATTATAAAACTAGCCCAAATAACTAAGAAATCTTATAAATACCATCGAATTGAGTAGGAGACTCATTACATTCTATTCCAAGTGATTAGAGTCTTGTGAATTGATGCAAACTGAAAAGTCGGGCACACAAGAGGAATTCGATGAGGGGATAGCTAAAGTGAAATTGTTGAGAGTTAAGTCTTCTAATGAGTTACTAATTTGCAAAGATTTCTGTGTGGGATGTTACACAATTTGTTCGTCCTAGTGGTTCAATGAACATGCTCGAGGGTCCTAAAGCAAGTGATCTTAGCTTCTTTCAGGAGATGGTTGAGGGGAACGATCTTCTTTAGGTGTTTGTCCCTCTTCCACAATTATTCAGGTTCGAAGATGTTTTGTTTAATATCTATGAATGTATTCTATATCTACATCTGAAAGTTTTATGAATGTTGATGGATTATCTTACACTGTTAATTATTTCTAAATTAGAATAGGTTAGAAAGATCTTATTTTTGTATAATGTTTTGTAAAATATGCTATAGTTACTTTCTTACAAGGTTAAATGGAAAACTGTAGATTCTCCTATTCTATAGAGGAAAACTTGTATGTGCATACCTGTAATATTGTAAATAGTTGTCTGAGTTTATTATTTTGTTTTCTTTAACGTTTCATTTCTCTCACATCCATAGATCATTGTTAAGTAAACTCTCTTACGATATTTTATAGTCGATATGATTATTAGAATTTTATAGTATATTAATTCATGAAATTATAAGGTGCTATGTCCAACAATGATATTTCATAACATAGTTATAACCATATATCCTATAATTATTATCTTATATTGAAACCCTTGTGTATTCGAAAGAACATCATTGCTCTCAGCAGAAAATCTTAAAGCTTATTTAAAACTCAAACAGGGGTTTAAGGACTCATCCATAATCTACACAAAAGTCAAATGAAGAACCCCATAGGTCCTTATTCTCAACACTATTTATCTCTATTAGTAAAATCTTACCGAACTTGTTAGATATTACTTATTTACTAACTAAACATTATTTCAGAGTTACATTTATAAAAACTGTAAGGGCCTTTAAACTCGAGTATACTTCCTTCACGAAATCCTTATTATAGTATTACGATTAGTAATTATATAAATTAACAAACAAACAAGTTAGGGAGTAAGCAAGTCGAGAGTTCAAACCCTATAAATATTATATTATAACTTTCTAACATCTGATAGGCCTTAAATACTACAGCTAGTGTTACGTACATATGAAAACATAGTAAAAACCTTTAGAAACCATTTTTACAGAGGTTTTGAATGACCAAATTAACCTAATTGATTTTTCAAAAGAAAACAAACTATACCTTTGACTGGCCGCAACCCTGTGATTGCAGGCCATATGTAGTTCTAGCTCCAATTGTAAAGTCTTTTAAAAAAAAACTAGGCTAACCAAATATTTAAAAGTATAATGTAACCATAAATGATTATACAATTAACACAATAGCCTCACGGTTTAAGGAAATTTTATCCAACGAATCTCTAAACAAAAACAACACAGTAATGAACAATTTTGGAAATACTATGACCTCACATCCTTAAATTATTTTCTAAAAGATAACTTATAATAATAAAACCAAAATTCTAGTAATGTAATCAAAGGACAACGCCCGAGTATTGCTTTGGAAACAATGTGGCCTCTTGGCCTTAAAATTATAATTTAGGGAAAATGTAATGTCCCCAACCCTCCGACCGGTGAAGAGGACACTACTGATGCTGCTATCTACCTAGGAAACTAGCCCCTTGAACATACACATGATAAAAAATGAAATGATTTGAACTAAAACATGCATAGGTGCATAGTTATTTATCATACAATAGAAGCAACTACATCCCATTCAAGCATTCAACATGTTCATCATTTTCAATAAACAACAAATACAATTGCAGAGATGAAATAGAAAAGAATACTTATCTTATGAAGAAGCTTGTCTCGTAACTAGCTATGTTGCTGCAATGTTCCACCCAACCATAGGCTAGTGTGCTCCTTAATCTCTCAGCAATACTGCCACCCCTAAGGTTGGCATGATTCCCTAAGGAAAAGGAAACTAGCATGCTCACACATAGCCAAATGATACACAACTCAGCCAAGCCAACATGATTGGGTTTATCAGGCCAAGAGCACCCAACAACACATAACCAAGCCAACAAGTTGGGTTTATCAGGTTATCAGGAGATGGAAGAACTATCTGCTAAGCTAATGGGCTCACTAAAGAGCTAAGGATTCCTACACAAGAACTAGCTTGACTCCTAAGACATCCACACACACACCCAACACAAGGAATCATTCCCTTCTCTGCTGCATAGTCCCCTCAGGCCATGACTTCCCTTATAGTACTATTCAGGGGGGTGTAGAGAAGAGAGCCATCCCTATAGCTCTATCTATGAGGCTCCTGCAAAACACTAGGTTTGTCAACCGGACTCCTTTCCACTCCTATACACGACAAATACCAATTGCATACACAACAATATACATAATTTCTGGGTTGAGGAAAACAGTTCAACCACAAAATTAATTTCCAAGGAGGGTAAGAAAAACCCACTAATAGCAAATTGTATCCTAGGGATGTTTTGGCCCTAACGTGGCAAAAAATGAAATCCACAACAACACCCAAGAGGATGTGGTCTCTCCTCTAAATCACTGGGAAACACAAAAAATGATTTTTAGCTTGGCAAACATTGGGGAAATGTAACAAAAATCATTGGGGAAGAAACCCAACCACAAGAACATCACAAAAACAAAATTCTCAGCCTCCAGAAAATGAAGAACGACTTCCCACGTGAGGGAAAAATATACACAACAAATCCAAAATCGTGAATTTCACACTCAGCAAATTCCCATCCGCTTGAGGGAGCCCTAATGTGGATGAATGATGATGAGGAAAACGCCCAGGAGCCCAAATCGTGAAGGAGAAACATACCACGGGAGAAATCGTGGAGGTGAAACAACTCCCAAGATTCCCTGTGTGAGAAAAAAAATGAAGAAAGTGGATGTATGGCCAAATGGGCATGCATTTTGGGTGTTTTCTTGCCCCAAAAGTAAAAATTGATTTTCCCCAAAAATGGGTTTTCCCCAAATTCGAATTTCCTGCCCATACTCTTCCCATCCCCTTGCAATAACTACTTCAACCAATTTCTGGCCGAATTAAATGATTAGGTGAATGAGACAAGAAAGGTACTTGACTGTTTGATGGGTTCTCCCATTGACATTTGACTTTTCCCCATTGGCCCCAAAGGTTAAATATTTACCCCTCCTTATCCTTAGGAAATCATGTCCCCGTCTCATTATTTGTTGCATAGAAATAGATAGTTGGGGTTTTTAATTAAATGGTATATTTACATGATGCCAAAATTATAATGTGTCGACTAGCACAAAATACCATTGGCAATGATTTCAATCGTCGTAACATAAAACGTTAAATCGATGGTGGGAATTTTGCATCTAGATCCACACCAGGATTAATGACAATATATACATCATATACATTTAATGCAAAGGGGATTGAAACCGGGGTCTTAGAAAAAATTATAGTAACAAACCCTTAATCAAAATACAATGATATAACTAGAGTAAAGACCAACATTCATTTTATAGTAAAAAACGTAGTGAGTTACAGAATTGTAACCACCCGGTGAAACTGGTTCTTGTCAAACTTTTAAACATTTTCTTTACAAGATTTGTGAGAGCACCCGTCTACAACAAAATCAAACTAAAATTTGTATCACATTACAAGATCCCTTTAGACTCTGCGTCCTAAGGGAAATTTCTTTTAAAAAATAACAAATTGTAAAATTCCATAAGCCAAACCACTAGAGGGTTTACCATTTTTCAACGAAATAAAATGCAAGAATGAATCCAATCCCTGAAATGCTGACCCAACCTTGATGTCACAAGGATTAGGAAGTGTTGGGTACAGGTCTTACCAGAACGGTGGATTCCTTCTTTGCAGAGATTGGTTATTATCCAGCACAACAACCACTGCCAAAAAATCCTGCACATAAAAACCACACAGAGGTCAAACATGGTTTTGGAAATTTAACAATGAAAAACTATAACATAAGCAGAAGACATAACTTACCATGTTTGAGACTGCACAGATTCCACTATGGAAACGAAGACCAAACCAGTTTATAATTACTTCATAGAACTATCATCAGTAGCATAGCAATGATAAGCCTGAGCCAACCCATTAAAACATCGTTGGAGCAGACAAAGTGGAATGGTGTCGAAGGCCGAGATCCTCAACTCTCCACCTTCGTTTTGTAGAGGAGAGACCAAGTTGCGCAGCACCAGTACATTGAATTCAGTACAAAGGTGAGTTAGACTCTTAGGGTTTTTGAAAGGACACAATTCCTTCCAACTAGAGGCCATATGACTTAACATGGCTCCTTTAAAGCCACCAAGATTCTAATATTTACCCAAAACTACATAGTTCGAACACCATCGATTTTACCTTTGTCTTTCTCCATGTTTACATTATACTTTCTTTTGTTTTAGCATCGTTGGTTGGTGTATTTGGTCATTCCATGGCATAGCTTAACACTCTTCTTAGGAGGTTGCATATAGTTCAAATACTTAGGGAGGGCTTGATTTCTTCCCTTCGCAAAGTAGGGCCTTTGTAAATTTTACCTAGGCCTTTTGGGTAAGACCAAAACAAAGCGAGTGCTCCACCTTTACAACCTGCATTTGAATAAGTAAGTTATGCATTAGCTAAAATCTAAGTGAGACCAGTAAACCCATCCTCCTAGCATCAAAATAGGGTTAACAAGTATTCTAAAAACATAACCTGCAAGCATACCAAGTATAGTTGATGCTAAACAAACATGGCGTTCGTTTCATGACTTGACAACAAGTAAATTAGTTCATTATAAGGGTAAATTCCACTATAAAGGTTGTCAGAACTAAGTAGTCATGTCCAACAAAAAAACATTAACTCAATTTAATTGATATAAGGAGGGGATTGTATGGATTTATTTACATTATGTAGTGATAGTTAGACTATTAATAATTTTTTATTTATTTATGAAATTTGGAGATGTTACATGTGGTATTAAAGCAAGTTTCCAAACACTATGCCTGAATATTGGTTCACTCACATACAAAACAGGAAACAAAAATACTGATCATGTTTTAAAAACTAGATCTGTACAAAAATAGAATTTTATATTTTGTAGGAAATGGAAGGAGTTGAAGCATCTATAGAAGATGGATCCCGTCATAATAATCCAAATAAAATATATGTGGAATTAAATAATCAACCATCAGAACTACTGCAAACTGTAAAGGGTTTAAGAGCTGAATTACAGACTATAAAGGAAGATAACGAAATAATATTAAGATCTCAAGAGGAACTAAATCAGATATTACTAGATAAAATACACAATGGAGGAAAAGATAAAATAAAGGAGCATGAAACTAAAGCTGGAATAGTATCATACAAATGTAAATGTAAGAAATTAAAAAAAAAAATTATAATGAAACTAAATCTTACCATTTGTAAATACCAACCTGATGATACATATTACAAAATGGTGAATTATTCCTCACCAGAGGAATCTCTTGCAGTACTCCATGATTTAACTAATTAGTGTAATAGTTATTAAATATTTAAATAAATAAAGCATACTTGTGATAAATATTACTTGTTGTAACATTGGAATAATTTGTGATTGGTGTGTATTTGAAGTTTTAAATGTGGAATACATTTTACTTATTTTTATGAATTAATATTAGGTACTTGATGTATAAGTATAAGATGAATAACATGGGAAACTAGAGACTTCTTAAAATTACTTTAAACTCGAGTCAAAACCATTTATGCCTAAGCAATGTTGGTGTAAAGATATCATGGCTTGGTTAAACCATTGGGACATTAATGAAAACGTCATTTTTGACATTGACAATGTCAAAAATATTATTACTTTTAAGTTTAAGTTGAGAGAAAAATAAGATACTATAAGGAGGTCATTAATCCGAACTTGGAGGATCTCTCTAGCTAGTAACTAGCTCACGGAAGAAAATTAATGTAGCCAAGATTAGAACTCTCTCATGAACTCCATAGCCAAACAAGGTGTTGGTATATTCCTAAAACCTATGGGTTCTGAGTTTCATAGTATTTGTTACAATACAAGCATTTATAACCTCTTAACTTGCCAAAAATATAATGAGTTTGGAAAGCTTCTTCACAAGCTTTTTGAACACACTAACAAAATTTTAAGGTAAACCAAGTATTTTTCTTCTTAAAATTCCATAAACCAAAGTTGATCTCATTGAACGTTAATCATCACCATCATCAAAATATTTGAAATATCTTATTCATTAAAAATAATGTTCCATCCTAAATACTTTTTATATTCAACACTAAACCTCAGTGTTATTTTAGTAAAAATTCTTTCTTCTTTATAATATAATGCATTATTATTATTTTAATGAAACTACTTTTACTTACACTAAATTTACCAAAAATAATATAATACATTAAACACAGAGAGAATAATTTTTATTTAATATCTAAATAATCGTTATTGACAAACGTTATGATCACCTGAGTTTAATTGATGAAATGCTTCTCAACACAATCAATCAAATGTACGTATACAATTTTTTAGTTGTGCTTTAACGTTTCATTTCAATTCATTTTCTTAATTATACTTAATCATGTTAATTCAATTAAAATTAAATTAATATTACAAAATTGTTTATCAATCAATCAAATGTACGTACAATTTTTCAGTTGTGCTTTAACGTTTCATTTCAATTCATTTTCTTAATTATACTTAATCATGTTAATTCAATTAAAATTAAATTAATATTACAAAATTGTTTATTATTATTATTTTTACAACTTACAGTTAAACCAACACGGGACGTTATTAAGTATACATCTTACCCTCTTTCTACGCCTACGCGTGCCGTTATGCTTTTCACGTTGTATCACAAGCAAATTAGATATTCTAGTCTATGTTTTCAATAGTTGCGATCGAGAATATTTTAAGGAATTTAGACAGCTCAACGTGAGTTTCTATTATATGTTTAATTTGAAAAATCAAGCATCAATGAGTTTAGATAGGCTATAGTCGGTGATATCTTGATAATCCTTTTTCACATTTGGTAAAATATGTAAACAAAATAATAGTTAATGAAATAAAATAGTTGAGTAGTTGATTTGGTCATATTATCTAGAATTAGTGACCCATAGTATTATGTGATCCATTGCATTGATTTACCGTTTTGTTGTTGTGTAGTCTTATATATATATTTGGTTAATATTGAGAAGACATTCCATTGCAAAGGCAATCAATATGCCCATTATGTGTTCCCTCCCCATTATTCATTCATCTCTCTTTGTCTTTAATCTTTAACATGATATTAGAGCAATGGGGGTTTCTTCTGGTTTACATTTATCCATTCTAAATCTTTGCAAAATATCAGTAATGATACTTATGCTGACAAATAAAAATACATTTATCAATTTGAGTAACTTCTAGACCAAGGAAGTACTTCATCAACCCTAGATCAGTCATTTCAAATTCTTTTTTCATGACTGTCCTGAATCCTTCAAGCATCAAATTACAAGTGTAAATCATGTCATCAACATAAAGACATACCATCAACATTTTACCTTGCTGATATGTTTTTACATACAAAGTGGGTTCATTGCTGCTTCTGCTAAACCCATTGTTGATGAGGCAGGAGTCAATCCTACTGTACCAAGCTTGTGGAGCTTGTTTTAGACCATACAAGGCCTTTTTCAGCTTAAATACTTTGTGTTCATGACCTTTGGCAGTATATCCAGGTGGTTGGTCTACATACACTTCTTCTTCAAGAATACCATTGAGAAAGGAAGATTTCACATCCATTTGATAAGCATGCCATTGATTTTGTGTTGGAATGGCAAGTACAACTCTGATGGTATCCATCCTTACTATAGGAGAAAATGTTTCATCATAATCTACACCATATTGTTCTGTATATCTTTTGGAAACTAACCTTGCTTTAGGTTTTTCAATCTCTCCTTTTTCATTTACTTTGGTCTTATAGACCCATTTTACTCCAATGCTGGTTTTGTCTATAGGAATGTCAACAAGACCCCAACTCTAGTTTTTATCAATAGTATCAATCTCTTCATTCATTGTTTGTGCTAGTAGTAGCCATGCTGGTATGACTAACTAGAGATCTTCCTCCTTTTTTTTACTGTATAAAAACATGCACTGCAACCTATATAGCTAGTACAGAGCGGTACCAATGAATTGGTGTAAGTGACCTTGGATCACCACACTTTGGCTAAGTAAAAAAGGTGATGGTACCGCACTATGTATGTATAAAAGGTGTTGTGGCACCCGTTGGTACTGCACTTTGTGTGAATAAATGTGTTGTGATGCCGCACTTTGTATAAATAAAAAGAGTGGTGGCACTGCACTTTGTGCGAATAAAAAGAGTGGTGGAACCACACTTTGTCCATATAAAAAGTGTGGTGTTCCCCGAGGTACCGCAATTCTCGATAGGGACAGGGTGCCTCAAAGAAGATTGAAGATCAAAGAAGATTGACTCAAGCTTGAATATGGAGCTACCAAAAGAGATTGAAGAGGTAAGAAATCTCTTAACACTAGAAGGATTATGACAAATATTTCATGGAGACAATTATGATCGTTGGGCATTAAAGGTAAGGCGTTTGTTAAGGTCACAAAATTTGTGGCATTTCTTAGCTTAAGAGGACCCCATTGATTCAAATGCATTTAAGGCTTTGTTTGAGTTTCAAAAAGATAGAAGGCAAGTTGTTTTTTTAAGTCTCATACAAGACAATATAGCTTATTTCATTTTTCATTACATTGTAGAAATTAATACTCCAAAAAGAGCATAGGATATACTGAAATAAGTGTTTATTGAGGAATCAGTTGTAGAAGAAGATGACTTTGAATGTCACGCAAAGAACTAAGAAGACAGTCAAGAAGACCGTGTCTTTGAGGCAGTTGATGATCATTTAAGCCTAACAACGATTGTTGGTCCAGTTATGTTTGTTGATGATGGTGAAATCAAACCTATCAATGTAGCCATGTCCAATGATGTGAGTGATAGTCTCTTTGAGTAAGAGATAATTGATAGAAACATAGAAGTTGCAACAGTTCCTAAGAATGGGCAACAAATAGTTGATAGCAACACAAAAGAAACAATAGCAGACAATCCACCCCATAACCAGAAAACCAAAAGCTTGAGGGAGATATATGCGCAAACTCCCATCATAGAGGGGAAATTCAGTATGCTTTGTTTTCTTCTCGGCCCACATTTTTTGAAGAAGCACTAAATGATGCAAAGTGGGTACAAGCAAATGAAGAAGTCAATGAGAATGATTAAGTAATCGTCATTAATGAGGAACACAAAGATGTGAATGCTCGTCACGAAGAGATGAAATCTATTCATATTTTCTATGAATTTTTTTTTCAGTGTGCAGGTAAAATAAAGAGAAAGAAAAACTATGTTGAAATGGAAGAAGACTTGCGCTATGCTCAAGAAGCTACAAAACACACTGAAGAACACCTACTTAGCATCAAGATCAAGAAGACAAAGAAGCAATCCAAGTACACATCAAGGAAGAAAATAAAGCTAGAGTTTCTGAATTAAATGTAAGCCTAGTTGAGTCATAGACCAACATGCATCCTTTTGCATTGAAAATGTTGAAAGTATTTTCCTAGTTGGGATTAAGGAGGTTTGTTAAGAATTATAATCCTAAGGGTCCACTATGGTCAATAGTGCATTAATTAGTTAGTTGGTATAGTAGTTGATTTGGTCACATTACCTAAAATTAGTGACTCATGATGTTCTGTCACCCATAATTTTGTTGTTATGTAATCCTATATATACATTTAGTTAATATTAAGAAGGCATTCCATTATCTAAATAATTAGTATTCCCATTCTGTGTTCCCTCCCCCTTTATACTTAATCTCTCCTTCTCTTTAATCTTTAACTCAATGCACGTGTTTACCCTTAAAATTCACATCCCATATAAACACTCCACATAACACTAGTAAACAAGAGTTCCAAGACGCTTCCATTGAAATCTTCGCACAATCTTATAAACCCTCTCCTAGAATGATAAGGTCATACAAGTTTTCCATCGACAATGGAAGGATTTATAGATATAATTAAAGATATGCATATTTGAAAATAAAGCAGGCTTGCACTAATATCGTCACACATGAAACCAAAGGATTTTTATATATGATTTAATATTCATGTATAAAATTTTAAATGTTATATGTATTACTCACTCGTCTTTAATAAACTTTTAGGTCTATTAGTCACTCTTTTCTTTAATAATAGAGATTATCTCGCCCTTATTTCATAAATTTATAAGTCAAAATTAAATTTTAGTTATAGATATATGACATATATTTTTTTAGTTATTAAATTGGATTTAGATTCATTGCAATTTCGCACAACTCAATTGAATATAAATTTTAAACTTATAAAAACATAGATAAATTTTAATTAATAAAATACTTAAACTTATAAAATATAAATATTTGAAGATCTAAATTTTAATTAGTGTTAAGATATTTATATTAATATTATATATTTAAAGCGTTTTTTATAAAATTATATATATGATAATTATCTACTTTATATTAAAAACTTATAAAATACTTAAACTTATAAAAACATAGATAAATTTTAATTAATAAAATACTTAAACTTATAAAATATAAATTTTGAAGATCTAAATTTTAATTAGTGTTAAGATATTTATATTAACATTATATATTTAAAGTGTTTTTTATAAAATTATATATGATAATTATCTACTTTATATTGTATTAAATTATAAATATATTTAACTAAGTTTTATGTTATATATATATATATATATTAATTTATTTTTTTTATAAAATGTATATATGTTAATTATCTACATTTATATTATATTAAATTATAAATATATCTAATTAGGTTTTATATAATAAAATATTGATTTAATTAATAAATAATAAATGTATTTACTTTTAAATTTATAAATTTTATAATTTAAAAGCGATTAAATTGGCCAATGTTAAAACTTAATAAATTTTAATATTTTATACAAAATTGTAATACAAAATAATTGATGATGATGACTATTAATGTTCATTGAGGTCAACTTGGCTTTATTTAACCTTAAGAAAAAGAAATAAATTACTTTGTTTTTTGAAGAATCTTGTTCCTATGTTAAAAAAGATTAGAAAGAAGTGTATCAAGGTCACCATAGTTTTGACATGTTAGAAGGTTGGGGAGATTAGTATTGGAATAAAAACTGTGAGACTAGAATATAATCTAGGTGTACAAGGGGAAGCAAGAGAAAGTGACTTTCATCCTCAATGCTCTTAATCTCACATAGATGGAAAATACTTTCCTCATAGGTTGTTTTAGGAATTGTCCATTAAATCTCATGAGAATTTGTTCTTATTTTGGATATATTAGTTTTCTTCTTGTAGCTAATTAAAATAGAGAGATATTTTCAATCTTCTAAATTAGGGTTATTGACCTCCTTATAGTAATTTAATTCCATTTTTACCTCTAAATCCTTCTGCCCTGCATTTTTTCAATCAAATTTTATGTAATAATATTTTTGTGTTATTGGTATTTTGAAAAGTTTCATTCTTGCCAAAAACTCTAATGGTTTAACCAATCCATACTGTCTTTATACTAACCTCTCTTGAGTCACATGTGTTATTTTACTAGATTTTAAAACAATTTCAAGGAGTCTAGTCTTCCACTGTATTTATCTTGTACTTGTACATCAAGTATTTAGTCATAATGATGCACTCAAGACCCACTTATATTATTTTTAATGTGAGAAAGGTCAAATGTGACAATGCATAAAAAAAAACAAAAAATGTAGTAATGTGAAATTTTCAGGTTACATAGTGTACCTAAAGTAGTAATCTCAGATAGAGATGCAAAATTCGCAGGGAATTTTTGGCTTTGTTTAAATGAATAGGCACATAATTAAACTCCAACATTGCATATCATCCTCAAATAGATGGACAAACTGAAAGAGTAAATCATATTCTAGAAGACATGCTTAGAATGTACGTAATGGATAAACCCAATAAGTGGGAAGATTACTTGCACTTAATAGAACTTGCATATAACAATCATTTCCATGTTTTGGCTGGAATGAGTCCCTTTGGAATTCTATATGGATGGGTGTGTGCAAACTGATGAGGGTCTCTTTTGACGTGTTAGATGCAATAGAAAACTGAAAAAATAGTCATCCATCAACTTTCATGGATATTTTGAGACACTTGCACAATGAATCTTGTGATGTGTAAAAAACAATAAATGTAGGAAATTGAATGAAGTTTCCAAATATATAATTTTTTTCTATTGAAAATGTTGTTAACTATCTAATGGTAGATGTTTTTTAATGGGAACTTTGTATTTTTGAGACAAATTATAAGGTATATGTTTTTGTGGGTGCATCCTCTGAGTGACTAAATGATGGAATAAACTTATGAAAACCAGTATAAATATAGAGAACATATAGTACTAGTGCACGACTATTTTCCCAATAATAAAAATAATATATATATTTTTAATTATCCAAGAGATCAAACCTCGAAAATGGTATGTCAATTGTGGGTGTAGCATTTGAATGTCTTAATGCAATTATTTGGAAATGGGTTTTCTATAGAATGTAGAGGTCGGTGTTCTTTAGTGCACCATACAATTTTTTTTTAAATGGTTGAGAAATGAAATAGATATGGAAGAAACACTAACATTGTGTTTTTTGAGTTGAGGAGTGATGACAGAAGATAAATAAGAAAGAAATAGAAAAAATTATGTACTCTTGTTAAAATTTACATATTTGGAGTCTGCAAAAAAAACCATATATGTTTCTAAAATCTCATAAACAATGGAGGTATGCAGCATACTCAAATGAATGGATAAACATGAGCATATTGAAAATTTGTATATAATGTTGAATTAGCCATCGTTTATCATACTCCAAGGCATAGGCATGTTGAATCCGAAGCAAAGTACGAAGCAGACACACATGCATAAGAATGCCATGCAAGAATGGGTGGAGTCTCGACCTTATCATTTGGAGAGAATACATTTTTGAATTGAAACAAAATGGGAGCACGTTTTATTGAAGCGAAATGGGAGCCCGTTTTATTGAAGAAAAACCAGAGCATGTTTTAGTGAAGCAAAATGGGAGCGCGTTTTATTGAAACACAATGCACACACGTTTTTAAATACTACAATGAGTGCTTGGTTTGTCAATTATGCCAATAATTTTATTATTTTATGCCCCTCCCACTCCCCTCTTCCCCCTAACTCTTATAACCCCCCCCCTC
>LPNX011057115.1:107498-122274 GCA_001517045.1 Pseudotsuga menziesii
CTTTTAAATTACCCAATTTAGAGAGCTGAGGCTGCTCAGATATTTTCCAGGAGAAGAATCATTCAGGATGAATGCACTTCAAGGAATTCATTGGGGAAAAAGGGAAAACTGTAAGGAAGGTGTTTTGAGAGATAAACTGTAGTAACTTGGTCTAATATAGCTTGCTAGCTGAGAGAAATTTACTGATAAGTTCAGGACTAGTATTGAGTCTCAGGACTAGTACCTTATCATTTGTTGCACCTAGTTCCAGCCAGGGAGACCAGAGCAAGCTCGGGGGTCCTGAGGAGTCGTTGTTTGAGCGCTCTCCAGGAGTTGGTAGGGAGGAACGACCTCCCATTGCTGTTGCCGTCCAAGCTCTAAGAATAGGTTTTGTTATTATTTAATTTTTGTTTTATTATCTGTCTATAACTGAATGATGCATTTGCATTTTATGATGTAGAAACTTAGAGGATAAGATAACTCAGTTTGTTTAGTAATGAAATTATGTTTAATGAAAGACAAACCCCACCTATGTTTTTCCTCATCTGGAGTGATCCAGATCGTACTCCAGCACAAGTGGTGAAATTATATGATGGATGTATGATGCAATGTTAGTTCAATTAAGGGAATGTTTACTTTTATTCTACTATCAGGAGAAACAACATTCTATGTAAGGAGAAGGATTAGGGTTAGACACCTAGACTATGAATGACAAATTTTAAAAAAACAAAGAAAGAAGTTATATCTTTTTACTGTCAGTAGTACATTTGGTAAATGAACAGTTCCTTTTTCAGTATTGATTTTCGAAACCTTTTTATCTACTTGAAACAAAGGAAGTGTATATATATAAAAGATAAAATATGTAGTATCAGGTTAATTTAGAATTCCATTTATTTCTATAGGTTATTTCTTTTCTATATAGAATTAAATAATTATTGTATTCTCCTTTTATAACATTCGATCTGAGAGGGAGGATAGACTGTTTTTCTTTAGAATTATTTTCTAGAACTAAAACTAATAGATGTAAGATTTTTAATTACACTGCAATGTAAATAACTTTTATTTTATCTAACAGAATTTACATAAGATATACATCTACTAACCTATCTTCTAGAAATTAAGCAAATACTATCTTATAGTTTACAGGTCAGAACATAGATAGTATTATTCTTTCTTTTATATTATAAATACTAGTATTATAACCTAAATAGAATAATACTGAATACTGAAGGGACCTCTTTTAAAAAAAATATTTAGTACTGATGGTAAAAGAAATAAACAACAAACACTTTCTATTTTATACCTATAGATAAACTAAATACATAGATAATGTGTACATTTATAAAACAATATTTGTTGTGGGTAAAATAACCCTTCTAGCTCAATATAATAATTATTAATTAAACATAAATTATTTACCTTAAAAGATGTAATCTATCATTTACACAGATACATTGTAAGAACATTAATTACTTATATTAAAAAGGGTAACAAGTATAAAACAATTCTTTATAAACATTATTAGAATAGAATAATTAAATACTATAAAAATAATGTAGAGAAACCCTAGCAAGTAAATTTAAATAATATTATGGGGTAAAAATCAAGTGCATTAACGCCCAGGAAAGTAACCAACAGAGTAGTATTATGCTCGATTTACCGAGCTTAACCAATCATTACACATTATAAATAACAATCAAACAATTTATAGTAGTGCAGCATAAATTAAAGATAATTAAATAAGTTGTAAATATTTTTTTATATATTGCCAAGTTAGGGTAAAAACACTACTACTTCAAAATATACAACAGAGATATAAACAAAGAGTCTAAAGATCTTCCAAAGCCCTCAGCTTCCAACAAAACTCATAAAGTACGGTTTAACAACCCCTCTTTCATTTTCATATATATTTTACACAGTAACTGAACAAAACCAAAATTTTACAGTCACGGCCTAAGCTGAAGGCCCTACATGAAGCGGAGGGTTTAACATCATCAAACAAACAGTGAACCGGTCAACCAAATAAACCAAAACCACAAGGGTTTTGTAGGCCACGACAGCCAATCGCTAAAGGAACCATAAGGGACCAACCAAGGAGGAATTGCCATGGATAACCCAGGGCTTACCCATGAATCAACAAACAGATGCCACATCCTTGCACCAACCAAGCAGAGGGACGGGTCGACCTGTGAATAAGAAAAATGATAATGTTAAAAACCTTGTATTAAAATAAACAACGGTGTAAATAAAACATTCTGTAAAGATAACAAATGGGTTAAACAACGTTTATTACATCGATTTGTAACTGAAACATGACCACCGATGAGCAGCAGAACGGCTATCATCGCAAGGAGAAGGAAACCTTTCATTTGCAGCCATAAAGGAGTTACCAGCAGGGTAAGCAACCAACGATGACCGGGGTCTAAGCAACTGGCCAAGCAAGTGTAAATGCTTGGGCAGCAACCAGTTTCAACAAAATTTACATATGCTGCAAACCCTATGTATCTAGCAACTCAGGAAAGCAAGACCCCGACTCTCACTGTCAAGCCAAAGAGAAAGGAGTCCTTTTACAGTTGAAGGATTCTGGTTTGAGCGAGCTGCAATGGAGAAAACCTAGAGGAAGTATCACTAATATATAGCAAGAAACAAATGTTTAGTAACAGAAATTCTCTACTGTACATTCGAGATGAGCTCACGAGGAGTAGAATAAGCAGGGAGACTATCAGTAGCAAGAAGCAAGCGACAGTGCAGATGAAAACATCGTAGCGGAGCGGCAGGAGGCCGAAGGCGACGGAGGGAATGACAAGGCATGGTTCAATGCTGTGCTTTTTAACTGTGCAACACATGGCCAAGACGATGCCACGTTAGTCAGCAAATAATTTAAATACTGTGGGTAAAANGAAGGCGACGGAGGTAATGACAAGGCATGGTTCAATGCTGTGCTTTTTAACTGTGCAACACATGGCCAAGACGATGCCACGTTAGTCAGCAAATAATTTAAATACTGTGGGTAAAAGCGTATAGTCTCAACGAACAATCACAAGAGGACGATCATACCAATCATTCTTGCTGATTACGAAGGTTCCATCTTAGTCCTTAGCTCCAAAGTCAACCTATATTTACGTTGCATGTTAACAAAAGAATAAATACTATATAAACTTTTTTATAAAGCTTATCAATGGTGTGGAGAACTCACGACCCAACAAAATACATTATGGTATACTCATACTCAAACAGTTATAACGTTGATCATAGTAAAGCCTTGTTATAAGGTCTAAGAGGATTTAATAACGTTTAATTGATGGAATTATTGCTTTAACAATTGTGCATTCAACCAAAAATATGCAACATAGCAAGGGTAGAAACAATACTTACCCTAGCTCATAAAAGAAAGTAAAGGAGGCATCTTATGAAAACTTATAGAACTTTAAAACGAAGTCAAACTATAAATTGATCGTGAAAAATGGTTTATTCTTTGCCCTCTTGTTTTCACACTTTGCACCTTCTTTATGCATTGTAAAGTAGTAGCTCAACCAATAGCTATAATTCTAACCTGAATGTATACTATTGGATGTTATAAAGGAAGTTATAGAATCATTCTATGATAAATATCCTTTTGTTAAAGTTAATCTCATTCGCTTTGATTGTATAATTATTAAACTAGTAAAGTTTACAATTGAGCATAGTAAGTCTTAAAATGTTAAAGAAGCTTGGCATTGAACCTTTAACGATGTATTGGCCTTAAATAGATAATAGTTTCCTAAGCAAATTATGTGCAGAGAAATTCAAAATCATCAAATACTAATGTAATCCTTTTTAAAAGCAGCTTGTAATAAAGTTGTAAACCCCTTAAAAACTTCAAAGCTTGGAAGTGAGAACAAGAGTACATAAACTTCGTATCAAGGTACATTATGTTCTTATCACAAGCAGTAACCAATACCATCATGACGTAAATGGTATTTGTATACAATTTAAATTAGACCTTTGACTTAATAACTCTGTCTTTCTAAATCCGCTTGCAAAGAAACATTTAAGGCATTTTTTTACACTTGATGGATAGTGTAGACATCGAAGAATTTTGGTACATAATAAGAGCTATAAATTACATCTACCAGAAAGAAAGTAGTTGTCATAAATACTTATATAACTAAATATCATTTCCTTAGCATCTTAAAAGGAATGACGATTTAATGGCTTTACCTCATAAGCACTTGAATTTGCATAACATTTATGTTCTTTTACTGAGCTATTATTGTGCAACGAACTTATTTTTGAATGCTTTAGAATTATTGACAAGAAGCACCCAAACTTCTTACCTGTAAGTCTGTAAGAGCAAGAAAAATTTCTACGTTAGCTTGAAAGCTAAGTAAGCCCAGTTTGTTATGACAGTTCCACCTTGTGGTCGCAAAGAAAAACAAGTTAGTAAACTGAAAAAGAATTGTTCTATACGATAAACCTAATCAAATAGATAATTCAGATAATGAATTCATTAACATATAACTAATTAAACATTCAGTTGACTGCATTTATGATAATTACTTGTATTTTTAAAATTTTAAAATTTTCAGAAAATATGGGGTTTTCACATGTGGTATTAGAGCACAAGGTTCAAACACTAGGTTTTGATGCAGCCCAACTAGCTTTCATAGAACAGTAAATTAAAATAAGATGCTAACATATATTTTATTTCATGTTAAGAACAGAAAGTTTCCTTTTTTTGAAGTTTAACAGGTAGGTATGGAAAAGTTAGGAGAGTATGCATAGGAGGAGTCTCTAGACACAGAAACAAGACAATTTCCTAGAGAACCTATGTTAGAATAGGTGATTGCCAACTCTTCAAAACTATTGCAGACTGTAAAAGATTTGAAGACTGAAATGGAATCAGTGAAGAGGGAGAATGAGAGGATTTTGAAGGCTCAGGAAGAATTGAACCAAATTCTGATAGAAAAATTCCAAGCTGAAGGAAAGAGCAGAAGATCAGAATCTGAAGATGCCAGTCATCAAAGGAAATCCAAATTGATGAAGCTGATAAAAACTGAAAGTAGTTCATCATTTGAAGGATTTGATGAACGACAAGGTTACCATACTACTAGTGACAGTAGTGAAGATGATTTATACGACAGAAAGAAGAAATACAGACCATATGAAGAAATTTTAGGGGAGTTTAAAAAGATAAAACCCCCAACTTTTAATGGAGAGACCGAAAAAGGGGAGGAAGCATAGTCCTAGTTTTCCGGGATGAAGAAATATTTTCATATATATAATTACTGTAATCAGCTAAAGGCAAGGATGACAATATATAACCTCTTCGGAAAAGCTGATATATGGTGGGAAGATCTGAAGAGAGTCAAGGGTATCAAATAAAAAGAAGTTAATTGGAGTACCTTTAAAAGGTATTTCAAGAAGAAATTTTTGTCTGAGCAATATTATGAAGAAAGAGCTAAAGAGTTTTATGAATTGAAGCTAGGTTCAATGACTATGAAGGATTTGAACAGTAAATTCTTAAGCTTGCTTAGGTATGTACCTTACCTAGTAGATGAAAAACCTAAAGTGTAGCGATTTCTTAGATGTCTACCATATCATATTAAGGATAGAATTGAGTATGATAACCCGAAGACTCTAGAGGAAGCCATGAGGAAGGTTAATTTTTGTTTTGAGCGGAACTGAAAGAAAGAAGGCTTAGCCAACTAGAAGGCTAAGAAAAATAACAATCAGCCTGAGTTTAAGAAGAAGGAATTTGTACCCCAGAGGAATTTCAAGAATAATAAGACTAAAAATTATTCTAACAATAAGAATTTCCAGGGAAATAGAAATGGTACTTCCAATAATTTGAATAATTTTAAGGGAAAGGAAGCTGCAAATAACCATGGAAGTTTTATGAAGAGTTTTCAATGTAAGGATCTCGTTAAGCGCTGGGAATGTAATGGCCCGCACTATGCCTTGGTCTGTCCAAACTAGAAAAAGGCAGTCAGCAATATTCATACTGTGCAAGAGGAGATGACCATTGGAGAAATAGTGAGGAGTATGCCCAGAATTAATGCAGCTTTGGAGAACCGCCAAGCTGACTATCAAAATTCCATGGTGGAAGTAGAAGGTATGATTAATCAGACCCCTATAACCATTTTAATTGATCCAGGAGCTAGTCTTAGTTACATTGCACCTCAGATAGTGGAAAAATGTAAGTTTTCTGTCGATAAGTTTGAGAATTCCTGGTTAGTTCAATTAGCCACTGGGGCAAAAAGAAAAGTAACCTATTTTGTGAAATAATGTGCTTTACTTATGGATGAATTTAAAACTACAGTTAAGCTTAATGTCTTGCCACTTGGCTCATATGATTTGCTGATTGGCATGGACTGATTAGAACAGCATAAGGTAGTTTTAAATTGTTACGATAAAACTTTCACGTGTTTAAATAGTGATGAACAACCAGTAAAGGTTAAGGTTATTCCTAGAAAAACTATAATCAGACAGATTTCTTCTTTACAACTTAAAAGAGCTATTAGAAAAGGATGTAAATCCTATGCAGTAACTATTATAGATGAGGAAGGTAAAACTGAAATAGATTAGTTAAAAATAGAAGATATTCCTATTTTAAAAGAATATACTGACGTATTCCCAGAAGAAATACCAGGATTACCTCCAAGGAGGGAATTGGATTTCACTATTGAGCTGGTACCGGGTGCGGTACCTAGCTCAAAAGCTCTGTATCGAATGAACATTTTAGAACTTAATGATCTAAAATTGCAATTAAAAGAGTTAATTGATAAAAAGTACATTCGACCTAGTGTGTCTCCTTGGGGAGCACCGGTCATCTTTGTTAAAAAGAAAGGCGAAACTATGCGACTATGCATAGACTACCGTCAGCTAAACAAGATGACTATTAAAAATAGATATCCGTTGCCCCGCATAGATGATATGTTTGATCAACTACGTGGAGCCACGATGTTCTCAAAGATAGACTTGAGGTCAGGATATCATCAAGTAAGAATTAAGGATGAATATATCTTCAAGACAGCCTTTAGAACAAGGTATGGGCACTACGAGTTTGTCATGATGCCATTCGAGATTACCAATGCCCTAGCTGTCTTTATGTGCTTAATGAATAATATAATGCATAAGTACTTAGATAAATTTGTGGTCGTGTTTATCGAGGACATCTTAATTTACTCTAAAACATAAAAAGAACATAAAGAACACCTAAAAATAGTTCTACAAGAGTTGGAAGAACAACAACTCTTTGCGAAATTTAGTAAGTGTGACTTCTTTAAGGATGAAATCCAATACTTAGGTCACGTAGTGACTAAGGAAGGGATTTCAATTGATCCTGAAAAGATTCAGGCAATTGAAGATTGGCCGGTTCCTAAAGATGTAACGGAGGTGAGGTCGTTCATGGGAATTACCAGTTATTACCGGAGATTCATTCAAGGATTTTCAAAAATAGAAAATCCGATCACTTCCTTGCAAAAGAAGGGCAAGAAATTTGATTGGAATTCAAAATGTGAAGAAAGTTTTAAGAAATTAAAAACCTTATTGACTAGTGCACTTATTCTAAGAATAGTAAATCCTAATAAGGACTTTGTAGTATGCACTGATGCCCGTATTGATGGCTTAGGCGGTGTTCTAACTCAAGATGGGCATGTAATTGCTTATGAGTCTAGGAAGTTAAAAATTCACGAAAAGAATTACGCAACTTATGATTTAGAACTTGCGGCTATTATACATGCCTTAAAAATGTGGCGACATCATTTAATAGGCAGGAAATTTATTCTAATGATTGATAATAAAGGACTGAAATATCTTTTAGATCAACCTAATTTAAACGCTAGACAAGCAAGGTGGTTAGCCTTCTTGAGTGAATATGATTTTGAAATCCAGCACATAAAGGGTAAGGAAAATAAGGTGGCTGATGCATTAAGTAGAAACGCAAAGCTAAACTTTACAGCAGCAATCAACACTTATGCTTCTGATTTAAATGAATAACTTAAAGAAGGGGTAAAAAAAGATGAAATTTATTAGAAATTGCAAATTACAGCTAAAGAAGAACCTACAGAAAGTTAATAAAAGGTTATAGTTTAAATGAAGATGAATTTTTATTATTTAAATATAAACTGTATGTACCTAATGTGCCCAAGGTTAAGTTATTAATTCTGGACGAAGTCCATAAAACACCATATTTAGGACACCCAAGTTATCAAAAGACTGTAACCATGCTAAGAAAGGAATATTTTTGTCCTGATATGAAATCTGAGGTAGCTAAATACATTGCGAGGTGTTTAGAATGTCAACAGGTGAAAACTGAACACCAACACCCAGCTGGTTTTTTACAACCTTTACCTATTCCTAGCTAGAAATGGGAAGTGATTCACTTAGATTTTATTACTGGACTGCCCAGAAATCAGAATCAAAATGACTCTATTATGGTGGTGGTTGACAAGTTAAGCAAGGCAGCGCATTTTATTCCTATTAAAACTACTTATAAGGCTGCCAATATAGTTGATATCTTCTTAAAGCATATTTTTCGGTTACATGGAGTACCGAAAGTTATAATCTCAGACAGAGATCCAAAATTTACAGGGAATTTTTGGAAGTCCTTGTTTAAAGGATTAAATACATCATTGAATTTCAGTACCTCCTTCCATCCTCAAACAGATGGACATACTGAAAGAGTGAATCAGGTGTTGGAGGATTTATTATGGATGTATGTTAAATATCAGCCAGGTAAGTGGGAAGACTACTTACATCTAGTAGAGTTTGCATATAATAATAACTATTAGTCATCAGCTAAATTTAGTCCATTTGAAATTTTATATGGACATAAATGCAACACTCCTATCTCTTGGAATAATCCAGTAGATAGATTGGTGTTAGGACCAGAATTATTGAAAGAAATGGAGGAAATTGTGAAACACGTGCAGGAGAATTTGAAGGTGGCACAGGATCGGCAAAAGACTCAAGAAGACTTGAAAAGAACTCCAAAGGAGTTCCAGGTAGGTGAACATGTGTTCATCAAGGTAAGGCCAAAGAAAACCTCTCTAAGATTGGGGAGTTGTGCAAAGTTAGCACCACGTTACTGTGTTCCATTCAAAATTTTGTCTAGGATTGGTTAAGTTGCATACCAGCTAGCATTACCACCTAACTTGAAAGTACATAATGTTTTTCATATCTCTATTTTGAAGAAGTATGTTCATGATTCTACTCATGTGGTTGATTGGAATGTTGTATAGGTGGAACCGGAAGGATAAATTCTGGTGGAACCGGACTGTATCCTCGGGAGGAGGGAAATTACACTGCAGAACCGCACCATTGGACCGGTGAAGGTGCAATGGAAGCACCTTAGCCCCGAAGAGGCCACTTGGGAACTGGAAAGTAAGATGCGGGAAGAATACTTGAATCTGTTCCAGGGGACTGCAGAGGATGAAGAATAAGTAACATCGAGAACGATGTTACATTTTAAGGGGGTGTGTATGTAACATACCCCAATTTTGTAAAATAATGTTAATTGTTTTAATTTGATTTCCTAAGACATTATGTTAAATTTAATTCTAAGTAGGAATTAATGACTAAGCAGAGTCAAAAGAAGTGGAATGTAATTCTGAATATTTATTTTTAATAAATAAAAAGTGGAGACAACAGCTTGGGAGAGATGTTAATAAGAGTGTTACTGGTAAAACTAGTGGAAGGAACTAGGTGGAGAGAAAAAGACAAGTGGCAGCATCCTCAAACACTTCCTATGTTGCAGGTGGCAACTTCCCTACATTTGGGGTCATGATCCCCCAAGAAAGTGGGTTCAGAGCAGGTGGCTCAATAAATGACAACTAACCAAAAAAGACCTAGGCAATCTTTTAAAAGTACCCAATGTAGAGAGCTGAGGCTGCTCAGATATTTTCCAGAAGAAGAATCATTCAGGAGGAATGCACTTCAAGGAATTCATTGGGGAAAAAGGGAAAACTGTAAGGAAGGTGTTTTGAGAGATAAACTGTAGTAACTTGGTTTGATACAACTTGATAGCTGAGAGAAATTTACTGATAAGTTCAGGATTGGTATTGAGTCTCAAGACTAGTACCTTATCATTTGTTACACCTAGTTCTAGCCAGGGATACCTGAGCAAGCTCGGGGGTCCTGAGGAGTCGCTGTTTGAGTGCTCTCCAGGAGTTGGTAGGGAGGAACGACCTCCCATTGATGTTGTCATCCAATCTCTAAGAACAGGTTCTTTTATTATTTAGATTCTATTTTATTATCTGTGTATCACTGAATGATGCATTTGTAGTTTATGATGTAGAAACTTAGAGGATAAGATAACTCAGTTTGTTTAGTAATTAAATTATGTTTAATGAAAGACAAACCCCACCTATGTTTTTCCTCATCTGGAGTGATCCATATCGTACTCCAGCACAGGTGGTGAAATTATATGAAGGATGTATGATGCAATGTTAGTTCGATTTAGGGAATGTTTACTTTTATTCTACTATCAGGAGAAACAACATTCTTTGTATGGAGAAGTATTAGGGTTAGACACCTAGATTATGAATGACAGATTTAAAAAAAACAAAGAAAAAAGTCATATATTTTTACTGTCAGTAGTACGTTTGGTAAATGAACAGTTCCTTTTTCAGTATTCATTTTCAAAACCCTTTTATCTACTTGAAACAAAGGAAGAGTATATATATAAAAGATAAAATATGTAGTATCAGGTTAATTTAGAATGCCATTTATTTCTATAGGTTATTTCTTTTATGTATATAATTAAATAATTACTGTATTCTCCTTTCATAACATTCGATCTGAGAGGGAGGATAGTCTGTTTTTCTTTAGAATTATTTTCTAGAGCTAAAACTAATAGATGTAATATTTTTAATTACACTGCAATGTAAATAACTTTTCTTTTATCTAACAGAATTTACATAAGATATATATCTACTAACCTATCTTCTAGAAATTAAACAAATACTATCTTATAGTTTACAGGTCAGAACATAGATAGTATTATTCTTTCTTTTATATTATAAATACTAGTATTATAACCTAAATAGAATAATACAGAATACTGAAGGGTCCTCTTTTAAAAAAAATATTTAGTACTGATGGTAAAAGAAATAAATGACAAACACTTTCTATTTTATACCTATAGATAAACTAAATACATAGATAATTTGTACATTTATAAAACAATATTTGTTGTGGGTAAAACAACCCTTCTATCTCAATATAATAATTATTAATTAAACATAAATTATTTACCTTAAAATATGTAATCTATCAGTTACATAGATACACTGTAAGAACATTAATTACCTATATTAAAAAGGGTAACAAGTATAAAACAATTCTTTATAAACATTATCAGAATAGAATAATTAAATACTATAAAAATAATGTACAGAAACCCTAGCAAGTAAATTTAAATAATATTACGGGGTAAAAATCAAGTGCATTAATGCACAAGAAAGTAACCAACAGAGTAGTATTATGCTCGATTTACCGATCTTAACCAATCATTACACATTATAAATAACAATCAAACAATTTACAGTAGTGCAGCATAAATTAAAGATAATTAAAGAAGCTGTAAATATTTTTTTATATATTGCCAAGTTAGGGTAAAAACCTTACTACTTCAAAATATACAACAAATATATAAACAAAAAGTCTGAAGCTCTTCCAAAGCCCTCGGCTTCCAACAAAACTCACAGAGTACGGCTTAACAACCCCTCTTTCATTTTCATATATATTTTACACAGTAACTGAACAAATCCAAAATTTTACAGTCACGGCCTAAGCCGGAGGCCCCGCATCAAGCGAAGGGTTTAACATCATCAAACAAACAACGAACCGGTCAACCAAATAAACCAAAACAACAAGGGTTTTGTAGGCCACAGCGGCCAACTGCTAAAGGAACCATAAGGGACCAAACAAGGATGAATTGCCATGGATAACCCAGGGCTTACCCATGAACCAACAAGCAGATGCCATAGCCTCGCACCAACCAACCAGAGGGATGGGTCAACCTGTGAATAAGAAAAATGATAATGTTAAAAACCTTGTATTAAAATAAACAACAGTGTAAATAAAACATTCTGTAAAGATAACAAATGGGTTAAATAACGTTTCTTACATCAATTTGTAACTGAAACATGACCACCCATGAGCAGAAGAACGACTATCAATGCAAGGAGAAGGAAACCTTTCATCTACAGCCTGAAAGGAGTTACCAGCAGGGTAAGCAACCAACGGCGACTGAGGTCTAAGCAACTGGCCAAGAAAGTGTAAATGCTTGGGCCACAACCAGTTTCAACAAAATTTACATATGCTGCAAACCCTATGCCTCTAGCAACTCATGAAAGCAAGACCCCAACTCTCACTGTCAAGCCAAAGAGAAAGGAGTCCTTTTACAGTTGAAGGATTCTGGTTTGAGCGAGCTACGATGCAGAAAACCTGGACGAAGTCTCACTAATCTATACCAAGCAACAAAAATTTGGTAACATCACTTCTCTACTGTACATTCGAGATGAGCTCACGAGGAGTAGAATAAGCATGGAGACTATCAGTAGCAAGAAGCAAGTGACAGTGCAGACGAAAAAATCGTAGCAGAGCGGTAGGAGGCCAAAGGCGACGAAGGTAATGAAAAGCTAGGGTTCAATGCTGTGCTTTTTAACTGTGCAACACATGGCCAAGACGATGCCACGTTAGTCAGCAAATAATTTAAATGTTGTGGGTAAAAGCGTATAGTCTCAATGAACAATTACAAGAGGACGATGATACCAATCATTCTTGCTGATTACGAAGGTGCCACCTTAGTCCTTAGCTCCAAAGTCAACCTATATTTACGTTGCATGTTAACAAAAGAAGCAATACTATATAAACTTTGTTATAAAGCTTATCAATGGCTTGGAGAACTCACGACCCAACAAAATACATTATGGTATACTCATACTCAAACAGTTATAACCTTGATCATAGTAAAGCCTTGTTATAAGGTATAAGAGGATTTAATAGCGTTTAATTGATGAAATTATTGCTTTAACAATTGTGCATTCAACCAAAAATATGCAACATAGCAAGGGTAGAAACAATACTTACCCTAGCTCATAAAAGCAAGTAAAGGAGGCATCTTATGAAAACTTATAGAACTTTAAAATGAAGTCAAACTATAAATTGATTGTGAAAAATGGTTTATTCTTTGCCCTCTTGTTTTCACACTTTGCACCTTCTTTATGCATTGTAAAGTAGTAGCTCAACCAATAGCTATAATTCTAACCTGAATGTTTACTATTGGATGTTATAAAGGAAGTTATAGAATCATTCTATGATAAATATCCTTTTGTTAAAGTTAATCTCATTCGCTTTGATTGTATAATTATTAAACTAGTAAAGTTTATAATTGAGCATAGTAAGTCTTAAAATGTTAAAGAAGCTTGTCATTGAACTTTTAACGATGTATTGGCCTTAAATAGATAATAGTTTCCCAAGCAAATTATGTGCAGAGAAATTCAAAATCATCAAATACTAATGTAATCCTTCTTAAAAGCAGCTTGTAATAAAGTTGTAAACCCCTTAAAAACTTCAAAGCTTGGAAGTGAGAACAGGAGTACATAAACTTCATATCAAGGTACATTATGTTCTTATCACAAGCAGCAACCAATACCATTGTGACGTAAGTGGTATTTGTATACAATTTAAATTATACCTTTGACTTAATAACTTTGTCTTTCTAAATCCGCTTGCAAAGAAACATTTAAGGCATTTTTTTACACTTGACGGATAGTGTAGACATCGAAGAATTTTGGTACACAATAAGAGCTATAAATTACATCTACCAGAAACAAAAGCAGTTGTCATAAATACTGATAGAACTAAATCTCATTTCCTTAGCATCTTAAAAATAATGACGATTTAATGGCTTTACCTCATAAGCACTTGAATTTGCATAACATTTAGGTTCTTTTACCGAGCTATTATTGTGCGACGAACTTATTTTCGAATGCTTTAGAATTATTGACAAGCGGCACCCAAACTTATTACCTGTAAGTCTGTAAGAGAAGGAAAAATTTCTGCGTTAGCTTGAAAGCTAAGTAAGCCCAGTTTATTATGACAGTTCCACCTTGTGGTTGCAAAGAAAAACAAGTCAGTAAACTGAAAAAGAATTGTTCTATACGATAAACCTAATCAAATATATAATTCAGATAATGAATTCATTAACATATAACTAATTAAACATTCAGTTGACTGCATTTATGATAATTACCTGTATTTTAAAAAATTTAATTTTTTCAGAAAATATGGGGTTTTCACACATCCCTATATTTCCCCTTACCACTAACACCCCCTAACCTATAACCTACAACACCTAGACACCCCCACACACATCCATATTTCACCCTTTACCACTAACACCCACCTCTCTTATATTACTCCCCAACCAATCCACCTACCTCTAACCCCTACTCCTCTATTACATCCCCTCTACATTCACCTAGACACCCCCACATTAATATAACCCCTCCACCCCCTCCTCCTAAACTCCTAACACACCCCTAAGGACCCACTCCCTCCACTCTATATTTGTTTCTCTCTCTCTCACACACACACATCCCTATGTTTCTCCTTACAACTAACAACCCCTAACCTATAACCTACAACACCTAGACATCCACACACGCACCCATAGGTCACATCCATAGGTATCAACTTACCACTAACCTACAACACCTAGACATCCACACACACACCCACAGGTCACATCCATAGGTATCCCCTTACCACTAACCTACAACACCTAGACACCCCAACATTAATCTAA
>LPNX011057115.1:122546-153222 GCA_001517045.1 Pseudotsuga menziesii
AATCCCTATGTATCCCCTCTGACACACTCACACATCCCTATGTCTCCCCTTACCACTAGCACCCCCTAACCTATCTCTTTGACACACACACATCCATATGTCTCCCCTTACCACTAGCACCCCCTAGCCTATCTCTTTGGCACACACACACAAATCCCTACATTAGAACTTACCACTAGTACCCCCTAACCTATCTCTTTGACACACACACACACACACACATCCCTATGTCTCCCATTACCATTGACACCTCCTAACCTATCTCTCTCTCACACACACACACATCCCCATGTATCCCCTTATTACTAACACCCCTTAACCTATATTTTTCTCACACACACATCCCTTGAGTTGTAAAACATTATAGTTAGGTTGGAGAGAGGGGGGGTGTTAAGGCTCAAAGACTAAGGGAGTGCTTGTTAAATCCCCCTAAACCTTGAATAATCCCTTATCGGTGCAACTACCTTCTCAAATGCTCCAAAATTCTATTAGAGTAAAACGTGCACTCATTTTATGTGTCCAAAATATGTCCCCGTTTTAGTTAACAATAGCGCGTGCACATTTATTCTCAGTATAAACATAGCAGTCCTTGTCCGAGAAACACTCTAACACATTTCACATAGGTTTAATAGTCCGTGCGCAATTTCAGGTTATAGATAGTGCATGAAAATTCTCTTCTTCACCATATTATCACACAAAATTGTTTTTGACATCAAGCATCTCCACCACAAGTTTCTAAGTATTGCTTGGAGCATGGTATACATTGAGGTGCAATAAATAAAGAATTAACTGAGCAAGAAAGAATCCATTAATTGAGAAAGTAGCAACATAGAGCATCTCCACCATTGTTTTTCTTGCAATTGAGGAGCTAGCAAAGGCAACATTAACCTGGTCATTGTGGTGGAGTGTGTAGACACAATTGACCAAGAAACACAAGAAACAAACCAAGCTTGGGGATTTTCCCACTGAGCACCATAGAGCATATCCACCATTGTTTTTCTTGCAATTGAGGAGCTTGCAAAGGAAACATTAACTTGGTCATTGTGGTGGACTATGTAAACACAATTGAGCAATAAACAAACTAAGACTGGGGAATTTCCCATTGAGGAGCACCATAGAGCATCTTTACCATTGTTTTTTCTTGCAATTGAGGAGCTAGAAAAGGCACCATTCTTCCCAATATCCCCCATAACTTGAGTATATAGACACAATTTACCAAGAGAGAAACCAATCTTAAGTAGTCTCCCACTGAAGAGTACAATTGAGGAGCTAGGTGATGGGAAAATATAGACCACGTCAGCATAATGGTCCATATCACCTATAGACATGGGGCAGATAGTACTGAAGAGAAAAGGGTTATATTGAAGGAGTATCACTTTTACATAAGTGATGACAGGTGTCATGACTTGGATTTTGTACAACACAGCTTTCAATTGTTCTACAAACACTTGAAGGATAACAATATACAAATGGAACAATATTGGATTTGGTCTGATGGTTGTGCAGGGAAATTCAAAAATTCTTGTGTCTTCCAATGGTTGTGTATTCTCCACAAGAGGCACAAGGTGCCACATATTTGGAACTATTTTGAGACCGGACACGGAAAATGGGAAGATGATGGAGCAGGTTCAAGCATCAATATGGCATTACGTAGGCAAGAGATGAAATTCACAACTATTTCACTCATTTGAGATGCAAAGACCATTGTTGCATGGTGTTCTTCAATGATGGGGTAGGGAGCTAGAAGGAAAGAAGACCAATCATCTCAAAAAGCACATGTACATAGATAATTTTGGGAGGTGGTCGATGTAGATCGATCACACCTATATGAGTGTGAGACCGTCCAAGGGAATCGTGCATTCCATTCAGTTAGGACATCAGACAATGATGATAGTTGAAATGTGGACATGGAAACTCTCTTGATTTTGTTATCCATGTAGCAGTGGTGAATGTGACAACCATGAATCCACATATTGGGTTGATGGCTAGGATCGTGTATCACTCCCCATTGGCCGACAAATAACTGTAGAATTATCATAGTTGAAGGAGGGCCATTCGATTATTTCACATGACTATGACCACATTTCAGATCTCATACAACCAGGTTCGACTATTATGTTGATAACTTTGAAATGTTTGATGACTAGTTGTGTTTAGTTAGCTGACTCCTAGGTCTGCACTTTATTTTATATAGGGCACATATATGCAATGCTTTCCTTGAGAGACAATGAATGGCACACTAACTACTGGCTGGCACGTAGGCTTTGATGGGAAGTAGATCTTCATTGTCTCATTAAGCGACCCCGAGGGAAATTATTTTCCCATTGGGTCAATGGTTATCAAAGGAGAATACTTGACACCGATTTCCCACGCACGAAATACAAAAGGTTATGTGTTTGAATATTGTAGACCAGGTCAAATTGTATACCATTATACAAACTTAGTTATTGGCACAAACCTCGAGATGCAAACAATGCCAAACAAGAACTCATCAAAGTCACGATACTTGTTTCCTTTCTCTGAGCACGAGAGTCTAAAGGATACCGTTTATATTAGAGGTGATACCAATGATATAGTTGAATGACCATAGTTAGGTAGTTAGGTATGTGGTAGTCAAATATTTTGGTTTCATTGTCTCATTGATTATTTACAGTTTGATAGATTGATAAATTCAATAGACTTCTACAACTTGATAAATTGCACCTGAGCTTCATCATGGATTTGCTGTATTATATTGATACTTACATGACTCATCCCTTATCTCCCAATACCATTATCTACCTCTCTATATATGATATGTCTATTGCATTTCCCTTCAATCTTGAAGTTGATCCTATAAGGACATCTCCTTGAATCCGATAAGTATATCCTTGACTCCGATAATTTGTTTCTCCACAGGAGCCATGATGTTCAGCAGTGGTAATCCTATCATAATAACCATTTCCAATACTAGCATAAAAAACCTATATCCAATCCTATTAACTCAATTTTGCATTGTAAACCATGTTTTTCATTCTAAACCATAGAAACCATAGTTTGCTCAGTAAGGCAATTTCAAATTTTTGCACATAGGGGTCAACTTCGCATATTCCTCGACCGTGAACATATGGATATCATTCCCACATGGAAAATACCTAAAAATTCTTACATGACCCACTGGACCCTCATTTTGATGCATAGTTTCCATTCTATGCCCCGATTAGGGATTCAGCAAGTGTCCTTGAAATCCTGTAGGAGGTGGGATTCAACGTGTGATAGAATGATGTTCATTGCTCGGATCGATGAACTGTCAAATATGTTGGATTCAAGACATCAGGATAGTTCTAGGGGTGGACCTATACTCTGTTTCCATGGACAAGGGATCATTTTTTTGGTCAATTTTGGAAACTAGGGTTTTGCTCAGTAAGTGAACGTCCAATTTTTGCACATAGGGGGAAGCTTTGAAAATTCCTCGAACATGAACATGTGGCTAGAATTCCCACATGGAACCTTCCTAAACACTCTTTCATGACCCACTGAAAGCCCATTTTGGATGAACGGTTTCCATTCTATGCACCGGGGAGGGATTCAACAGGTGTCCCTGAAAGCCTGCAGGAGGTGGGATTCAACGTAAGATAGAATGATGACCATTTATCAGATTGATGAACTGTCAGCTCCGTTGGATTCAGGACATTGGTATAGTGCTATGAGAGGCCCTATAATCTGGTTCCATGGACAAGGGATCTATTTTTTGGTCAATTTTGGAAACTATGGTTTTCTCAAAAAGGGAATGTCAATTTTTTCCACATGGGGTTCAAATTCGCATATTTCTCGATCGTGAAAGTGTGGCTATCGTTCCCACATAAAACATGCCCAAAAAATATTGCATGACCAACCGAAAACCCATTTTGATGCATGGATTCCATTGTATGGTCCAAGCAGGGATTGAACAGGTGTCCCTGAAAGCCTGTAGGAGGTGGGATTCAATGTTTGATAAAATGATGGTTGTTTCTAGGATTGAAAAACCATTAAATCCCTTTGATTCAGGACATCGGGATAGTTCTAGAGGTGGCCCTCTACTCTGGGTCCATGGAAAAGGGATCATTTTTTCAGTCAATTTTGGAAAATGGGGTTTTGATTAGTAAGTGAATGTCCAATTTTTTCACATAGGGGTCAACTTTGCAAATTTCCCGACCGTGAACGTGTGGCTAGCGTCAAACATGGAACCTACCTAAACATGCTTGCATGACCCACCAAAAGCCCGTTTTGATGCATGGTTTCCATTCTATGCCCCATGTAGGGATTCAACAGGTGTCCCTGAAAGCCTGTAGGAGGTGGGACTCAACGTGCAATAGAATGGTGTCCATTGCTTGGATCGATGAACCATCGGCTCAGTTGGATTCAAGACATTGGGATATTGCTACGGGGGGCCCTCTAATCTGGTTCCATGGACAACGGATCAGTTTTTTGGTCAATTTTTGAAACTAGGATTTTGCTCAATAAGGGAATGTCAAATTTTTGCACATGGGGGTCAACTTCACATATTCCTCAACCATGAACATGTGGCTAGTGTTCCCACATGGAACATGCCTAAACACTCTTGCATGACCCATCAGAAGCCCGTTTTGATGCACAGTTTCCATTCTATGTCTCGAGTGGGGATTCAATAGGTGTCCCTGAAAGCCTATAGGAGGTGGGATTCAATGTGCGATAAAATGATAGTCGTTGCTTGGATCGACAAACTATAGAATACGGTGGATTTAAGACATCAGGATAGTGCTAGGGGTGGCCCTCTACTCTGGGTCCATGGAAAAGGGATGATTTTTTCGATCAATTTTGGAAAGTAGGGTTTTGCTCAGTAAGTGAATGTCCAACTTTTGCACATAGGGGTTATCTTTGCAAATTCCTCGAACATGAACATGTGGCTAGCATTCCCACATGGAACCTACCTAAACACACTTGCATGACCCACTGGAGGCCCGTTTTGATGCATAGTTTCCATTATATGCCCCGAGTAGGGATTCAACATGTGTCCCTGAAAGCCTGTAGGAGATGGGATTCAACGTGCGATAGAATGATGCTCGTTGCTCAGATCGACGAACCGTCATATCTGCTGGATTCAAGACATTGATATAGTGCTATAGGAGGCCCTCTACTCTGGGTCCATGGAAAAGGGATCATTTGTTTTGTCAATTTTGGAAATTAGGATTTTGCTGAGTAAGTGAATGTGAAAATTTTGCACATAGAGGTCAACTTCGCATATTGCTCGACTGTGAACATGTGGTTAGATTTTCCACATGGAACATTCCTAAACATGATTTCATGACCTACCAAAAGCTCGTTTCGATGCACGGTTTCCATTCTATGCCCCGAGTATGGATTAAACAGGTGTCCTTGAAAGCCTGTAGGAGGTGGGATTCAACGTGCGATAAAATGATGGCCTTTTCTTAGATCAAAAAATCGTCAACTCCATTGGATTTAGGGAATCAAGATAGTGCTAGGGGTGGCCCTCTAGTCTGGGTCCATGGACAAGGGATCATTTTTTTGGTCAATTTTGGAAACTAGGGTTTTGCTCAGTAAGTGAATGTCCAATTTCTGCACATAAGGGTTGGCTTTGCAAATTATTCAAACATGAACATGTATCTAGTGTTCCCACATGGAACCTTCATAAACACGCTTTCATGAACCACTGGAAGCCCATTTTGATGCACGGTTTCCATTCTATGCCCTAGGTAGGGATTCAATGGGTGTCCGTGAAAGCTTGTAGGAGGTGGGATTAAACATGTGATAGAATGATGGTCATTGGTTAGATTGATGAACTGTTGAATCTGTTGTATTTAGGACATCGAGATATTTCTAGGGTGGCCCTCTACTCTCGGTCCATGGACAAGGGATCATTTTTTTTTGTCAATTTTGGAAACTAGGGTTTTTCTTAGTAAATGAATGTGAAATTTTTGCACATAAAGGTTAACTTGAAGGTGATTGTTGATCTTCCCCTCTTGAAAAAATACTTGTTGCAAACTATCATTCCATGTGTAGCTGTTGAGAATTATGTTACCTGTTGTGAGGTGTTTAACTTGACTTATTTCCCATCATTGTCAAGGAAGAAATATTCTTTGTTTTTATTTTAATCAAGGCGAAAGGATTTGTCAATCTCTATGTGGAGGTTAATTGATCTAAGTATCTTGAATTTCATTCGTGAGATTGGAAATTCAAAAGAAGGTTGTTTCCCATATTAATTTAGCTTGGTCATCCAAGAGATGTGAGAATTTGTACGATGAGATGCAGGAGGAGATAATAACATTATGTTAGTAACCATGTAATGGAACATGTTTATGTTTAGAAACAAGTGGCCAACCTATTACGCCATTATTACAAAATATATATCTCTTCGCACCGAATATTTCGAATAATACTCCATAAACATAAATTTATAAAACAAGACTCAAAATAGTACTTCTCTAATCAATTTAAACTATAATAAAATCACACATAATTTTCATCTCTTCCAAAGTTGTTCCTCGAGGCCACTCATCAAATGTCATGTACATTAACAAAATGATAAAATAATGTGCAAGATATAGTCATAACCATTATTTTGAATCAGCCTTATAATACTCAGATACTTTTAGGTTTGATGTCTATCCCAAGTATTCATTAGATGAAAGACATCATGCCAAACACTAATTTTATTTATGTAGACAACATAGGTCCATGAATTAGGTGAGTCAACTTCATGCATCCTTTAAATTTGTTAGGTTGTTATGTGGGTAAGGTGCTTTTGTATTCCACTTAGTTGGATCAGTTGCTTAGCTGTGCTGGGTGCTTATGTGTATTAGTTATGTTCCATCTTTGTGAATATAATTTAACATTGTATATGCAATTGGATCATGGTAAAAAACATTGATTGAAAGGTACATTTTTGTCATTACGTAATATTTTAATTGTTCATTGTTCTCAAATTTATAACAGATATCCCCATGCAATCATAAAATCTATAAAAAATTGGGAACATTACACATAGAAACATTCTTGGCCACATGTGTATAATTACACTTAAAATACTAAACCATCAATATCTCAAGAGCCTTGATATGAAATATTTTTTATATCATGAAAGTTATAATACAAAAATAGAAGGCCCATCTATGGCTTGTCAATGTACATGTATGAAAAACATGTTTGATGTACATGTGAAAACAAAAGTACATCTGTCTTGGACTACATGCCTCTACTCTAACTCCGAATTGTACATAAAAATACATGTTTGTCCTGGACTAACACATCAAAACTCTAAATTTCTGTTGTTTTTCCCGAACCCTAATGCTTTCTTCCTCCATCCACGACCACTGTGCATCTTTGGTGACTGCAAATCAATGACAATATTTCTTGATCAGGTAACTGAACTAGTACTTTCCAGCAATACCAAAGTTTGAAAATTTAAAATATGACTCAATTGTACATAAAACAAAGACTCACTACATTTGTCCGAGGTATAGGTTCATCTGGTGTCCTCGTCCTTACAGAGATTCTCTCTGCAACACTTCTCTGCAAATAAAAAAAATATGTCAATTATCTCAAGAATTATCAACATGTACATGAATGAGAAAGTACTAATCAATTATGTAAAAAATGAACATCTCACCGAAAAAACCATTTCTAGGGGAATATGCTGGGACTCTTCAGTAGTAAGAGGAGCCGTAGTTTGAACATCAACCTCAGTTACGTGCACTAATGGACCAGAGTGTGGCTACATTCACCAAATGATAAAATAGTTAGACATCGTGCATGTCCATAAAGAATACAAATAAAATGTACAATTAAAAATATTCAAGTAGATGTACCTCAGTGTGAATTATTCCTATTGTAGATTCAGCATTGACCATAGCATCAATAACCCCACTAAGCTCTGGCACAAACGACTCTACATCCTGATGATGTAAACATGTGAAAATAACATTAAGAAAAACTAATTGTGAAGTGAATTCAAAGAAAACTGGAAACTACCATTGGAAGTGTGTACATTATCATGGGATGAGTAGGTTGATCCTCCTGCACACCCACTCTTTTCAAGGAAGAGAGTCGTCTGGTGTAAACAACCCCCAGACCAAAGAGACAGTGCATGGATTTGCGATGATGTATGCAGTCATAAAGTGTTACTACAGTTAAACATGGAGTTGAATGGATGGAATAATATGTACTGAAAAACTAACATGTTGTAATATACTTACCCCTTCCTGGGACATATCTCCCCCATGGGAGTGTCTGCTTCCAACAATTTCCTGCCCCTCTTCAAATGCTGATAGCATCTGCAAGTTTAAAAATTATAAATATTAGCAATCTATAAAGGAGTGTGCAGTAAGAAATTTAAATAATTGGAACAAGATTCAGTCATTAACCATGTACTTACATTCTTCAAGTAATCGTAAATTCCACCTTGGAGTATTTCACTAAGATCAATGTCTCCAACATCAGGTTCTAAGTGGGGTTCCTGCAACTTCAAAAATTGTAAATATTAGACAATTTAATAAATTAATCAAGACTAACACATGCATTAACAAAATGACAAATGTTTAAATATTACCTCAATGGTGGTTTTTTGGGCCTCGGGTACAACCACACTAGGTGCCGTACCACCCCCCTAAGAGGCATCAATCTCCTGTAAGAGTAAATACTACATATATTAAGAATCTTTAATATGTTACATATAGTATGGAAAAATTAAAAATTGAACACTAATAGATTTTTAACAATGTCCTTACCTAACCACCAGTCATCATAGACGTACCATGTCTTGGTTTGGGACCATAACAGGATTGACCACATGATGTGCGGACGTGTGGCTCGGTCTGAGGCACATGGAATGTTGGTCTATCCCCACTAATAGAATTTCCTCTACCACTAGAATCTGGTAGTCGTACTTGACTAAAGGAAGAGGGCGCTGTCTGGTCAATAGTGGTTGTGTGTCGAGAGACCATCTCAGCTAGAGTCAGACTCTGCCTCCTGTTTCTGGGAAACCATGTCATGTGTAGGATGGATGTCTACCCCTAGTAGGTGGGAACGGGGTGGAGGTACCTATGGATTGGCATCTCTATGCCTAGCATTTGGTCAGTGTTGGGGCATACCCCTACCAACTCCCTGGAATCCCAACATGTCAAAATAGTTCATATGTTTCCCCATCACAAACTATGCATACAAATTCCAGAGGAAGTACAATGGTACTTCCCTATTGTTGTGCAGGGGAATGTCAAAAACCATGTACCACCTATCCATCCAATGGTCTCTAATTGGTGGAAAGGTGCACCACTTAATACAAATATGTGGCCTGGTGCTCTCTGGAATTTCATATGTCCCAGGAACTCTAAAAAATGTATAGATGTGTTCTTTGGTTATTTTCAACTTATTTACCTCGTTGTAGCTCAACCCATCAGCGTATTGTTGTCTTTTCCTCTTTGTGTACGATGCGATGCTATACAAAGCATCATTCGATATTGTGATTGTATCAACAATAGTCAATAATGAATCTGACATGGAGCGACGGAGCTCATCTCCACCCCACCCCTCCAAGCAGAACCAATCTCTTTGAGATGGCCAATAACCCTCAATATCTCAACATTGTTATCCATAGTAGCCACTGCAATCATAAATACAAATAAAATATCATTAGAAATATAAACAGATGATATAGTGACAACTCTAAGAACTGAAAACTGTATAACTAATGTACGGAACATAACAAAATAAACTAAATCTATTATGTAAATTTAAGAATTGATCTTGAATTTTACAGTAAAGAATAAACATTTAACATTTTTTTTCATTTTAAATTTATGTCCTAAATTCAAGTATTAATTCCAATTTCCATATACATGTGTACATAAAATTTCTTATGTGCATATGTTGATTGTGAAGCCCCTCTTGCTTATTTCAAGGCTTGGATTATGAAGTTTCATTGAAATTGTGAGGTGCTGACTAATGCCCTTGCAGGACCAGCTCCCAGATTGTGGGTAGAGGTAATGACTAGACCCTAGAATAGGCAGCATAATGTGCTATTGATGAATAAAATCCTAGTATAGGTAACGATTTTGTTAGATATGTAATTATGTGTTGCAGCATGAGGTTTTCTGCACTCCAAAGTCTATTTAGTAGATCTGTATTTAAATGTAATTTGGGCCATGTATGGATTCCACTTGATGTTATTTTAGTTTTGTGCCCTCTTTCTATATACCCACGAGAGACTTTAAATGCACAATTGTGTATAGTGTATTTTATGGTTGCAAGGTTTCCACTGGATTCTATCATGTATGACAGTATGTGATTGGCATGTTATCAAACACATCAACCTACCTATGTATCTTCATGTTCGTAGAGCCTATTGTTGAACTTCGTTGTCTACCTTAACCAAAAATTACCCTTCAATCAAGAGTAAATATCTGTTAAAAGCATGGGAAGCTTCTATAGCTTATTTTAACACTTGGATTAGGAAGTTTCATCAAAACTATAAGGTGTTTATTGATTTTCTTGGACAACCAACTTCAATATTTTGGATTGAGGAAAGGGATTTACCATGTTTGTTTATGTATTTTAGGGAAGATATGAATTCTACTTGATTTTTTTTAGTTGTATGAAAGCTTTCAATATAATTGACAAACTTTACATATTTGTTAATTTTGGTTTGGATTCACAACGATGCTTGTGAATATACATATGCAAATAGTGAAGTTCATTTGTTTTTATGAGTTAATTAGGGTTTTGGTTTACATTGGGCATGTAAATTACTTATGCAAACTTGCAATATGCTTGACAAAATTTGTATATTTGTGAATTTTGATATGGATTCACAAGGATGCTTGTGAATATGCATATGGAAATAGTGAAACTGATTTGTTTTTTATGAGTTAATTGAGGTTTTGGTTTCCATTGGCCCATGTGAATTTTGGGTATGAATTTTGGTAAATAATCAAAATTGTTTCATTTTTATGATTAAATTGGGGTTTTGGTTTCCATTGGCCAATTCCATTGGGGTTTTGGTTTCCATTGGTTTCAATTTGTTTCAATTGGCCATAAATTAATTTACTTTGGTTTAATTTCAAATTGGCGAAAATAAATTAATGAATTTAGGGAAAAAATCATCAGAAGAAATGAGGAAAATACCTCACAAAGAGGAGGTTGATCCAAAGGTGGAGGTGGATAGCTTTGGCACACCCAAAATGTGTTCGTCCACTCACTTTGTTCTTCGTCCAACTCTAACAGCGCTGTGATGTGGAAAAAATGATGGGCTCGACCTGTTTTAAACAAAAAACATGTGTTTACAAACGTGAACATGTTTATGCAGAGCAAAATGGCAACATGATTTGATTCAATAAAACGGAGGCACGTTTTGTTCTACTATCCTAATTGGCATGCCTGTTGGTAGCCTTTATACTAGGCTTGGAAAGTTCGGGATTTCTTGGGATGATTTCTATTTTATGGATCAAGAGTGATTGAATTCACTCTACCATTGCATCAAAAAGGTTCCTCAACTTTGTGCATTCACCCCAAAGTTGGAGGAAATTTCCTCACCTTTGGAAAGGAGGAAGGGGGCCTGAGAGGCGGTGACCCTGTTGCCACTCTCGTCGACTAGGTTTCCAACCTACATTCCACATCATTACATGTTTAAAATATGTTGTTGTAAACAGTAACAATAATATGCATAAGGATGACAGGGTAGAACCCTTACCTAACCAAACAATACATCGTGGGAAGCTAGAATCTAGAATTCGTTGGAAGCTCCTATAGCTACCCAAAGTCCATGTTCACATTAAAAGGAAGAAGTCATAGTTTTCTTATGGAATCGAATTGATCAAAGAAAAGAATCTTCCAGTCGAAACTTACCTTAAAATGAATGTAGAGAGGGCCAGGGGCCAACTCCTTCTAGTTTACCTTATATCTCACCTGCCTACACAATGACAAAAGATTGTGAGCTAACAAATTTTGTTGTTTTCACTTATATATAAAAAAAAAATGTAACTAAGACCAGATTAAGAACTTGTTGTTGGACTTTAAATCTCTTACTTGTCAAAAAGGCATGATAGGATGAAAGGCTTCGCAAAATTTCAAGGAAGAATTTTTTCCTTCCTCACCATCATGAACCACTTAGGCCAAGGCCATAATGGCAGCCTTTTCCTCTAATAAAAACCTTCAAGAAAAGCTCAGAAGAAAGCATAAATTTTTTTCATTAACATACTTTGTAAAGGATTGGGAGAGCATGTGCAACACAAGTATGAATGTTCGAACCCTCTCCATTAAAAAATTATAGACCAAAACTAATGCATAAATAAAACCCTCAGACAGAGTAAAACCACATTAAAAACCTTGGTAAATCCTTTGCAGGAGGTTGTGACAAGTGGAGGGTTGAGATCCCTCTCAGACAACTTTTGCATGCATTAATTTTTCCATTGAATGTGCTTGGATGTGTTGTCAACTTGCAGCCATTCTAGAGTTATTTCCTTAGCCCCAAAACTTAATTATATGGGTTGGCACCCTTGTATCTGCTTTCGAAGTTATGGCATAACCATGTAATAAATACATCAACGTATAATGTGCCAAGGTTTTGGCTAGGTTCACAACTATGGTGTATCACCATAGTCCCCAAAACACCTCATTACAAACCATTAACCAAAGTGTGTACTAGGTCTCTCATACATAAACTTTTACTATAACTTTTAGTTACCCTTGCCAACTTATAGTGGAGGGTAATGCTAGGACTAAGGTATAGTATGCTAGGACTAAGGCATAACTTGTTAGGCTTAGGTCCTTAGCAAGCTGAACTTAAAATATTTACAAAAGCACTAAAAAGAAACATCACCTTGGCAAGTTGTTATAGGGTCGGCATCACCCATTTTCAACACCACTTATGGAATAACATGTTCATTAAACATAAAAGTGAATTAAGTTATTTTACACGCATATTTACTTATGACGACAAATTATTTCATGTTATGACCAAACAATTACATGTTACAACAACACAATGGAATAATAAAATAAAAGTTTTTTTTGGATTTTATAGGTTTGTGAGAATTGGTGTGCTGGGATAGGGGTTTATTTAATGGTAAGGAAGTTGGCATTAAGAAATCAATATTTTCAGGAAAGGAATCATCTCCATAGAGTGATTTATGAATTGCAAGAAGGTGATTAGTCTAGCTAAGTGGACCCTTCTTCATCCTCAATTTAATACATTTTTGAGAATTGGACACAAATATCTTGGAATAATAAAAATCATTAAATCATTTGAACTAATTAGATTTTTTTATAACTTTTAGTTAAAATATGTTTAAGATTCCTTGTTTGCTAGACATGATGAAGAATATTCTAATTTTGTTCCATCTTATTTTTAAATAATAGAGTTATATAAGAGAAATTAAAAATTATGGAATCTCCACCTTCGATTGGAATAAATAAGCTTACGAGGACCAAAAATTATAAAACCCAAAAATCTTCTTATTGTTGCATCATAATTTTTAATGTTATAATAATATGTTAAAAATTATAAAACCCAAAAATCTTCATATGGTTACATCATAATTTTTAATGTTATAATAATATGTTAAAAATTATAAAACCCAAAAAACTTCATATGGTTACATCATAATTTTTAATGTTATGATTTTATACTACTAATTTTAATATTTATTTTTTAATTATTATTTTGATATTTAAAAATATTAAAATTTTTAAATTAATTTATACAAAAAATAAGAAACTTTTTTTTAACTATTTAAACTACACAAAATTGTTTATATTATAATTTTGTTTTATTTTTTAAATTGATGATGATGGTGGTGGTTAATGTTCACTTAGACCAAACTTTGGTTTATCGGACTCAAAGAAAATAATTATTTAGTTTGTTTTAAAATTGTATTTCTATGCTCAAAGAGCTTGGAGAGAAGCGTCAAGAGCTCACTATAATTTCACACGTTAAAGGGCTAGGAAGGTCGGGATTACAACAAAGATTATGAAACTGAGATCTAATGTGGTATAAGCAGAACATTCTAAGAGCAAGTGTTTTTCATCCTCAATGTTCATATTCTCAGATGGCAGATCCTTTCTACCCATGGTCTTTTAGGAACTGCTCAATGACTAGTTTCACTATGAAGCTCATGAGAGTTCATTCTTATATTGGCTATATTAATTTTTTTTCTTTAAACTAGTTAAAACCAAAAAATATTTTTGATTTTCTAGAGTAGAGCTGAGGACCTCCTTATAATACCTTAATTTTTTTTTATCCTCTAAATTTTTATTTTTGATAATTAATAATAATTAATAGCATGGACATTTATTTATAAACACTGGAATTCATTTATCACCACCGCATTCGGACGAAATTCTATTTTCTTCAAGATAGATATGGCTTAGATGATTTTTATATTGAAATTGCTTCCGCAATTCCCTCACTCAATAAGCATCCTGCAGTCATGTGCAATTTCCTAACTCAATAATCATCCCGGAGTAGTTTGCTACATATTGTCGTATCCCAATACACATCTGCTTTTATTAATCTACTGTTTCCGAATCCCGTAGTCTAAAAAATCGAGGGAACTGTTTCCTAATAGTGTAGTCTAAAACTTGGCCAATAATAATTTGACCGTTTAAGTTGGAATATAAGGATTTTTTTGGTAGGATTTTGAAAAACTTTAGTTAATTATTTAAAAAAAAAGTAAAATTAAAAATTCTCTAAAAATTAAAAAAAAAATGTTGAATCTATTTTTAACATTAAAATTTTAATTAAAACATAATTAAATTTTAATTTTAAAAATAAATAAAACAAAATTCTAATAAAAACTATCCATCCCATCTAAATTTATCTAATTCAAAAATTTAAATCACTCTTTTCCAAATTGCCAAACCATGCTCCTTACATTAGATGCCTAGAATCTACCTTAGAAATATAACTCAGACACTCTTGAAAAGATTGATATCATAGATCTAAATTTATCTAATTCAAAAATTTAAATCACTCTTTTCCAAATTGCCAAACCATGCTCCTTACATTAAATGCCTAGAATCTACTTTCGAAATATAACTCATAACTCAGACACTCTTGAAAAGATTGATATCATAGGTCCGAATATTAGTGAGCTTGTTTTTTTTTACAGATAAAAATCATAATTTTTATACAAAATGTACAAAATTACATTTTTCAGATGATTCAATATCACATAGTAATAATTGCCGATACTTTCAAAAATATTGTCAAAACTGATACTAGTTGATCCTACCCTATCCATTACAATATGATAATCATATATCATCAAACATGTATCTAACATCAGATATCTGTATTCCAAAATATGGTCTCATACAAAAACCATCACTGTCATATAGAAAGCAGAAACATTAAGTTTATACATCATATATAAAACAGCCTTCAAGTCAAAACCATGTCCCTGACCATGTCAACAAAACAGACTTTATATCCAAAAAACAGCTGTCAGAATTACCAGCCCTTTTGTCCATTCAAAAAATCTGATAGGTATCAATTCTCTTTCAGTCCCATGAAACTCAGATATATGCCAAAATCTATTCTGAACGTTTGCTCCAGCATTGGCTAATTCATCAGCTTTAAAATTTCTTTCTCAATAGATGTGCTTGAAATCTGCATGCTCAAACATATCAGTTAATCTGATGACTTCATAAAATACCTGAGAAAGCTGAAGATTATGAATTCTGAATTTGCCTGTAACCCAGTTTATAACCAGCAAAAAAATCTCCAAAAAACTGTGAGCTTGTCATGCAATGTAACATGTATTATGTAACCATGCGGCGTAGAGAAAGTGTCACATGTATTCTTAACCATGTTCCATGGCATAAAGAGAGTGCACGTGTTGAATAATTTAACCGTGTTGGTTCCATTGTATATTTGTCATGTCTGATTGGATTTCCATGGAATAAGAGAATGAAATTGTGTCGTGTCTTATTAAATAACACTATATTGTGGATGTCGTAATTAATTTAAGTGTTAAGTTATTAAAAGTTTGTAACAAAATATTAATTAACAACCATATAAAAATAAATTGATTTTAATTGAAATGACGATATAAAGAAAGTGATTTTAAAATAAATTGATTTTAATTGAAGTGGTGATATGAAGGAATTGAAGTTACAAGATGAAGTATAATTAAGAAAATGTGTATGTATTTTTAATGTTTTTTAACAATTCAACATTGACGTGAGTCTCACGTTTTTTCATATCTTTATTTTATTATTAAATATATAATTTTTTTATATAATTATTATTATAAGATATTTTTTTAATAAAATAGTTTTATAGTTAAAAAAGATTATGTTAAAAGTCGAAATTTTGATAAACAATATTAAAATATAGTTAATATTTACAAAATTATCTAATAAAAATGATACATCAACTATTTTAATTAATAATAAGTGACATGTTGTAAATTTCAACCGTGTTACATTGCATGACAAATTACTCATAAATTATATATTTAAAAGTCAAAATAATTTTAAATACGTTATCATGTATTGAAAAATCTTTTTATATAAATATATTTTCTTTTATATATTTATAAAAAATGTTTTAGAAAATGTAAAACAAATCTATAACAAAACTCCATAACAAAACTCCATAAATATTAGTTTTTTTTTTTAAATGTGGTTTACCATTTGTTAGAGGGCTATTGCAAGGAAAATTCCAATACCCCATATTCAAACTGAATCAAGGTATGGTCAGCTCATCATTCACAACATTTAAAAGGCTCCACAAAAGCATCATGTCACTTACAAAAGTAGAACCTAAATGGAGAAAATAACATTCATTCCTCCCAACCACCCAAGCTACATCCATTTCACAAAACAAAGTTAAATATTTTTAGCATACTAAAATGTTTAATCACTAAAAAGTAATTGGTTTTTACATAAGCTTTGTTAGGAGAAATTCTCTCTTTCTGAGCTTCCCCTCGTGCTACTGCATGGGACCCTATGACAGCGCATGAACACAACGTAACTAGCATTCCCGTCTCACCAACTCAAAGCTATTGCGATTGAAGAGATTCGATGAAGAAAGTCAACTACTTATGGTTGTTCAAGTTGCGTATAATTAAATCTCAGCCTCTATCCATTCGCGTAATTCAAGTTGGCTCTGCCAGATTTGACGGACCAATTGTGCAATCTCCGTCGATGGCTTGCGAGAAGTTGGAAGCTCCATTGATGCCAGTAGAAACCCTTAGCAGAGGTTTGTATTCGCGCACAGTCTATGCTTTCATTATATGCTGCAATTGTCAATATTTCAGAATTTGAATTCACGTTGCTGGAGGTCATTCGTGTCTTTGAGATTTGATCTTCAGATTAGCTAGCTTAGGGTAAACAGGTATTAAACAGGTATCAACTAACTGGTGTTAAAGTCTTCGTTGTGACAATTGCACATTCCGGATCTTTTAAATTCTGGCCGTACTAGGACTAATGAAAGAGTCGAAGGTTTGTGAAGGTGTAGCCAACAAGTCTAGAACAGAATCTGCCATGTTGGGTGCCAATAAATCTTCTCATGTCATTTCCAAGTCTGATGTTGATGCCAAAACTGAAGGACGATCAAGCGAATATTCCGAGCACAAGAAAATTATCGCTCCAATAATCCGTGTTATATATGTTTATGAGCCCAAGATTATCAGAACTGACCCACAAAACTTTCGGTCACTGGTTCAGAAACTCACAGGGAACTCCATCCATAAATCAAAGGAGAAGAAAAGGCAGACGAGCCCCAAGAATCCATCGACGGGGAGAGTTTCTACAGGAGTTGGCACATATAATCCCGAATATACTTTTTATAACAACGATCACATTCCTATCGGGGAAAACAAAAGCACAAACTTTTGGAACGAGGATTTCTCTGGTTTCCCCGATATGCTGGATCATGGTTTACTGCAAGAGATTCCTCTGGTTAGGAACAATTCTCCCTTTTTGTAATATGTATAATCAGACCAGGATTTATAGATATTGGACTTATAAGCACTTCTAAATCAGATGTCCTTCAGAGATTATCTGAGTATCGAATACGTTTCTCACAGTCCAGCATGGTGCAAGAGGTTTGATATTATTTTTTACATATTACTCTGACTCTAATTTCGCAGGTTTTGAAATTCTGTTTCTGATATTCTCCATATATTTGGGATATTGATACGACTTTTGGAAATGGTCCTTAATTTTTACAGTCTTATGCGGCTTATGTTTGTTTTTGTTAAATGGTTGTATATAATTATTAAAACAGCCCAACCTTTTGTCTAACCAATTAAGAACCAGAGGTTCGAGGCATTACCATGTGCAGGATTTGTTCATTGGCACAATGATTCTCAATTTACAAGCTCCACTCACCGAAGCCTAGATTTCTGTATATTTACAAGCTCCACTAATCAAAGCATAGAGTTATTTTGGTTGGGACTCTAATCAAAGTATAGAAATCTTTAGGTTGAGACTCTCTTTTCTTTTTATATATATATATATATATATATATATATATATATAAAAAAGAAGAAGCCTAGATTTCTTTATATTTACAAGCTCCACATAGAGTTCTTTTGGTTGGGATTCTAATCAAAGTATAGAATTCTTTAGGTTGACTCTTTTTTCTTTATATATATATAACAGTTAAATTTTTTTTTTCTTTCAGTTATAAGTTTAAATTTTGATGGAAACATTCCCATGTAACTTAGGTATATTTTTATAGATTAGTAGTCAAATTGTTATATAAATAAGATTCCTTATCCTACAAACAAAAGATCTCATACACCAATTTTGGGTGTTCAAGAATTTATGTTTTTTTCTGGATTGCTGTATATTGATTTTATGAGAGTGGTTCATGTAAATTTAATATATATATAATTGATGATAGATAGTAATTGATAACTTATTAATAACAGTCAACTTGTGTGATTTATAAGTATTGATCATCACATATTTATGGTTATAAGTGTTGATCATCACATAATTAGGTATAGCCAGAAATTGATTAATTCGTTGCATAATATTTACCTATATTACTTTGTCAAATTAATTATTTGACAACTTTGAAGTTAACTATATAAATCGAGGAATGATGAAATTTGTCTTATCCTATTTGAAAGATCTCTCACGAAAGCCGGAGATTCAATACGTGGAAGAGTTATGAGATTCCTAATTTATCTTGCACTTTTGTGGTGGTGTAGCTTGAAGTTACTGTAGGAAGCCTGACTGGTTTCTTCTGATCCTCCTTTGAGGTCATACTAGATGGATAGGGGTAGGTGTCCTTCATTCCTATTATCCCTGTGCGTAGCTTGTAAGTCCCTGAAACTACTACTTTATTATTTTATTTTATTTAAGGGTATACCGATTTTGGTTTTGCAGATATGAAACATTTTACAATCTTCCCTTTACAGATCAAACTTATATGGGAACAAAGGATGTTGGATTTCTCACACATTGCAGTGGGAGCTTTGAGATTGTGAACAACCATTGCTTGCCTGGATGAACATTTATTCTGGTGATATGGGCTTGCTATCTAGAGTAATTAATATCTATTCTGCTGATTTCTTGTTTAATAGACTCCGAACAATCTACAGCTACTTTAGAAAACCAAGATTTTGTTAAAGGAAAACTTGAAATGACAGTGATCCACGGTAATGAGCATCTGCACATGAACCAGATTGAAATTGGAACTCGATTTTGAATCTGCACATGCCTCTCCTGTTGCTTCAGGAAAAACGTATTATAACAATTGGAATTGTGTATGTAAGACTATAGAGAGAGAGACGGTCGGTAGAAATAGAGGTCGCTTGGTAAAATATAAAGTACTCCCATATCCACAATTCTAAATGCCCGAGTAATTGCGAAGTATTACTAACGAAATATTAATCACAGATGCATACTCATCTGAGTCTGCCTGCATCTTTACAAGCTACATTCTATGTTAGTCCCCAAGTCCCGGTATCTTGACTTGCTTCCTCGTCATTACGACTTTTTTTTTTGTTATATTCCATGCCTGGAAATGTATAGAATGTTATGCGTGAGAAACTAGAGGGATTTTCATGTTTATTCATTATTTTAGATAGAGATTAGAACGATGGATCATTACAAATTACAGAAGACTGAATGTTAGTGTTATACGGCGAGCCTTATTTACAGGACAGAAGACGAGTCTATACAGTGTCAGACCATCCATGGCATGAATAAGTATGCCATCCATGGTATTTTCCGGCGTACACGGCGTGCCCAATTTCCGGCCATCAATCCTCATAGTACCTTCAACCCTATGTTGTCAGTTCTACCCTACGCCGTCAGTTCTTTTCCATTGGCAGCTTTGCATCATTATATCGATTACATCTTAAAGCGGTTCTTTCAAATTCAAAATTTAAAATTCAAAATCGTTTACCTCCAAGAGCACCACTGGTAGTTATGCGCTAGCTATTGGACCTGTTCTGAATAGTTCTCCTGGCTACGAGACGCCATTGCTACCTTCATAGCTGCATGATGAATCAAACGTTATAGGATCTTGCTCACCCTGCAACGTGATCATGAGATTTTTTTTCTGCCTTCTTTGATTCTAGTTTTAGTTCTGCGTCCTTTGATTTGGTCAAGTCTTCAAATGACAATTTTTCGCAGGTAAATTTACTACTAAAACATGGAGTTATTAAGCCATTGTTGTGATTGCTCAGTATTTCTACATTTTTGACAACCGAAACCAAAGCGAAATGGAGATGGTTTTGTTTTAGCTAGAATCAAGCTTAAAATGAGAGATCCTTGTTGCAGTAAAAATAAATCTTCCATCCATTATGTGTGTCAAGCTATTTGGGCTGCTATATTGAAATCAGGACTAGTTCTGCACATAAATTGGGACTAGTTATTTCCGTGTGCAGACTTGTTTTGAACAGTTTTTTTTTTTTTTTTATTCCAGCTGGAATAGTTATGCATAGTTATGCAGTATCCTGGCTCTCCCCCATTGCCAGACGCATCCTGCCCTTCAATATTTATGTTTTGCATGTATGACAAAGAAAACAATTTTACAAAACCACTATTTGGTAGGTAGGCAGTGACATTAACTTAATTTTAGGTTACATTTAATGTAGAAAACAATGCTAGTTTGAAAGTGAATCATAATCTGTCATAGAATTCATGTCATACATAATAATCTTTACATCTTCTATTTTCAGGTTTTCATGAGTTGTATAATAATCTTGCCATCTTCTATTTTCAGGTTTTCATGAGTTGCAGGAGGAATAGGCAAAGTATAATGAATTTATTTGGTCTCTTTGGCAATTTAGTGATTCCTTGAGTAAATACAATTTAATTATGGAATGATCATGTGCAATGATAAAAGGGGACGAGTGCTTCAATTATTGTTCAGTCAACGGGATGTAAATATTTGCGAGCTAGATAATTGTTTAGTCGACTGGATCGATTTCAGAAAGAAAAAAAAAACCTAAATACTTTAAGGAGTAGAGCATACAAATTTAAATAATTAACGCTTCAAATTTGATCCCTGTTTACAACCATTCGTTCTCAATTAGAAGTGGTGAAGATGGCATCAACTAGTTCGATATTTTGTTTGCCTATTGTTTTAGCGTTGGCAATATGGGCAATCCTCGATTCAATAAGTCATGCTCGGTCCTCCATCCTCATTATCGACTGAAATCAATTGGTTCACATGGCTTTGATGGATTGATCTGCTATGAACTATGGTCTTAGCTGATTTACATTAGAACCATATTATTTGCAGTTGCACTTTCATTGATTCAATCACAAAAGTTATTTATTTATTATTCTATAAAACTAATAAATTTCACCTCTCGCACTTATCAACATTCAAGCTTTAAATTTGTTTTCTAACATTTAGAGGTAGAGTATGTTTAATGAGTGAGATATTGGATTTTGTTATGCCTTGTTTTTTAAATTTGTTGAGGCTATTTAATGGTCAGATATTGGATTTTCTATTGACTTTGTTGTACAGGTAGCTTTGGATATGTCCAATTTTTTATTTTTAAGTAGTTATATTTTATTTGATTAATATTAAATAATTTTATATTTAAAAACATTTTTGAAGTTTACACATCAATGAATATGGATGAATCTATATTCATATTATAAAATGGATGAATCTATATCCATATTATAAAAGTGTAAACTTTGGGTTTTATTTCAAATTTGATTTATTTTAAATTTCATAAATGTTTATAATGATTATTTTAAATATACATTTTTGTTATGAATATATACACTTTAAATTTAAATTTAATTATTTTGAATTAATGTATTGGTGTTTATTTTGGTTATTTGAATGCATATTTTAACTATGAATATATACACCTTAGTTTGCATATAGTTATTTTGGATTAATGCATTTGATTTATAATATTTTACACACATTATTCTTAATCGAAGACTCTTAATAGTTTGAGTTTTCTATATCACTTTGTTTGTCATTTGTTATAATAAAATTAGAAGAGTTCTTCTTAAATGAAGTTGTCTTCATAACCTTGGCTCAAATTTTCAATGAAATAACCCATAATTGATATATGAGTTCGCAAATTTTTAAAATAATTTCAATTAAATAGATTTACATCTAAACAATCCAAATTTTACAAACATGGCCTATATTTAAGATTTAGAAGGGTCTCACCTGATCCAGACAAAAGTAAAGGATGGAGACACATAAATGTTCCATACACACCTAGTTTGGAGTAATCTTAACAATCTTGAAATATTCTAGATTGAGGGTGACATGTTTGATTTACTTAGGGCTTGGATTTACCCATGGATAGCTTCTAATATAGACAATTGTGAATTGTCTTTATAAAAAAACAAAATGTCCATAATAGTGTACTAGATTACAAGAAAAATATTGTAGAGGATCATGGTCAAAAGTCTTTGTTGTGACTTCCTCAACCATTAATAACCTTGTTAGAGTTTTCCATGGGATTATGGGAATGCATTTCTAGTACATGCCAAGAAGAGTGACAATAGAGAGATGTCATCCCCTAATGAATGATCCACTCACAACACCACGTTGGAGATCCCTTAGAAGGTTGTTAACTCCTTAAATCTAGTTTTTAAGACTAAGAATATGTATGTATAGAAACCTTGACCACACTATTCAAATTTGACATTAAAAGATGGTTTAAAAAATGGATTTTCTTGTTTTCCTTTTATTGTTCAAATTTCCATTTATCTTTACCAAGTACATATGTTAGAAAAATTCCACCTCTTCTTAATATTAAGAGTGAAGTAATTGAAGGCATTGTTGAGTGAAAGATTAAAAATCATCCCAATAAAATTTAGTGACAAATATGCATTTTCTTAAGTTAGATACTTTAAAGTAGTTGCTACTGTAAAGTGTAATATAATTTTATTTATTATGATAAAATGTATATCATTAAAAATGAATCAATTATTAAGTCTCAAAAACTTTTAAAATTAAGAATATATAATTTTTCAACATTCATAAAAATTAATAAATAAAAATGGATTGAAAAAAAATGTAATTTATTTAGAATGCACAAATTGTACCTATTTAAATTTCAACACTAAGAAAACCATCTTGTGAGTCTTAGAATAATTTTCTGACAACATTATAGCAAAAAACAATTCCCCAAACATAGATGAAGGTCACATTTTAATATTATTAAAATATCTAAATAAAATATTAAAAATTTAAAATTTAAAAAAATGCAAATTTTGAAAATATAAAGATTTTGCAAAAAATTGCATTTATAATGAATTTAAATATTTCAATTTTTATGTTTTTTTCTAATTTAAAAAACATTTATTTCTAAAAAATATTTAACTTATGTGGTCAATCATTAAATATTGTATTTCAATTTATCATAAACTTCCACATCCACATAATCACTTGGATAGGGATAGGGGTTCAATCCTAGTTATCCATGCCTAGATACATGTTATCAACAAAATTATTCATGTTATCCATTTATCAACCATGAGTTATTTTTTATATTTTTTTTTATCTCACATTCTTCTAGTTATATTTCATGAACTATTGGTTATCCATTCATTTATGAGTTATTCATGCACCTCTACTAGTTATCCTTTTTTTTTATAATTGTTTATTTTGAATTTTGAACCACTGTCATAGAATCAATCTTGACAATACACTTTTCTTATCCTAGTGAAATTCTCATCCACACAAATTCTCAAATAAAAATACCTATAAGAATAATTATTATTGAAATTCTTTATACAAAATTTAATAAAATCTTTATATTTTTGATACATTTCTAATTTGGCAAAACTATGGTAACCTTAGTATGTTTCTTTCTAAAATTTTTGAAAATAGGATTAATATGCTACAACAAACAAAGTAATTTCTTAGTGTCCAATAAACAAAAGTTTTTTCCTCCAAAAAAATCATTTTTAATATTCATATTGAATCAAAAGAAAGATCATACAAATCAAAACATCTCCCAACAACTCAGAGCATAATTATAGTTTTCTGAAATAGTTTAAGTTTATTTTAATGAAAGTTAGATGTCATCATCATAACTAAAATGTTTTTCCTTATTATACTAGAAAATATAAAACTTTATTATTATATTTAAATTTAAAGAAATTTAAATATAGTTCTATTATAACATTTATTTAAAATAAAATCTTTTGAATAACTAGGTTTTACTTTATGGATATTGATTGATCATATATTAAATTCATAGATTTATGTAATATAATTTGTATTTAATATGTTATATTATTTAATATATTTTTTCATTTATAATAGAATTATAGTTGTTTTAAATAATTATTTTTTACTTTATAAAAGTTTTAATGGATATATAATATTGATCACTTATTCTATGAAACTTTTGGGATGATTATTTTTCTATATAACTTCATGAATTTATGTAATATAGTTTGTATTTAATATGTTTTTTTCATTTACATTTGTAATAGTAATATCAAAATAAACATTTTTTATTTTTTAATTAATTTTATATAATATTTTATGGGTGAATTTAGGAAAATGCGTTATTATTTTTTCTTATTTTTGACAAATAATTAAGATGATGAATGAGATAAAAACAGAGTACATATCTATGATTAATTAAAAATATATATATATATATATATATATATATATATATATTGTCACATATTTTTTCATTATTCCATTTAAAATAAATAATGCAATTAAAGCTTTTTGATACATAATATGTAAAGAAATAAGGCATCATAGATAACTTTTCTTCCTTTTAGCTTGTAATTTTTTTCTTGATATTGGATAGATTGGTTGCCTTTCTTTAGATCGGATAAACCTAAATTTTATAGTAGTTGTTGTTTTCTTATTTAAATAATAATAATTATTTTGTTTTAAAGAATAAATTCTTAAACACAAATCAATATTATTCTAAACATATTCTTAGATTTCTCCACAATGGTCACAAAATAATTTAGTAGTTAGGTAGGACCTTGGGGCTACGCATCCAAATGACACCCCTTGGTTATTTGTCATTTTGATACATAGCAAGTCGTCTAAATAGGGAACTTTATAAAATTGTCCACCATCAAGTGTTCAAGAATACCTTGGAAATGAGGCACCATGCAAGAGAAGGTCAAACCTGAGATGAGGTTGTTTCTATTCTACCAAGGGAGCTTCCACCACCCTATATTAGCCTTGACATCTCATCATACCACGGATAACCTCTTCGCCATAGTGAACTTTGACAATATTGGATGTTGACTTACATCTATTGTATCTGACTTATCATATGTCACTATTACTGCATATAATCGACGTCCCTTACACATGTTTTTCTTTAGTTGCAATGCAGAGATTAATATTAAAGTTACCCCTCTCTCGGTACTTTATAGTACTTGCTTATTCTCAGAATCATCTTCAAACATCAATTTCTTCTCCTTACAGTGTAAAACTATTGAATGGGCCTCCAACCAATCCATTCCTACTATGACATCTTAGGATCCTAATAAGGTGGTATACAAGGAAACCTTGGTGATGAAAACCCCTAGGTCTAATGCACAATCTAGGACTAACAACCAAACCCATTGGGTTATCCCAGATTCCAATTCGACTCGGTCGAAATGTTGTTGCTCAATTTCCATGAATTTACTTCTAGTCAGTTCTCTAGGTGAAATAAAACTCTCAGTAGCTCCAAAATAAATTAATATAGAAAAAATCATACCATTTATCATACTTGTAGTTTCCAGCACTGTGGCTGAATGTTCTGATTGTCGATTGTTCACTACTGCATGAATCCGATGAGCCTATCCCATGTCGCCCACTGTAGCCTAAAGTTTCAAACTCCATCAAGATCTCAATTTCCATACACTATTCGTTATTGGGTTTGGACCATGGTCACTAATGTTTCAATGTCCCATATCAACCACTAAACTAAAAACCAAGTTTATTTCATAGTTACCAAGTTTAGACGATTCACTGGATTTTGTTCTCACTTGGAAATGAGTTTGAGTTGGTAATGTGAAGCGGTGAATACATTGATGCGTGAACTTTTTTATGAGAGATGCAAGGATGAATCGAGATGCAAAATTTCTCCTTGGTAGATGGTTTCATCTCTCCCTCTTACTATTCTACCAACACTCCCCATCAATGCACTCCCATTAATTCAAGGCACTCAACTCCCTATTTTGAGAGTCAAATTTTAACTCACACATTTTAATATTCAATTTTTACTCCACACATTTTAATATTTCGAGTAAATGCATTTGTTCCTTTTATACAAGTCATGATATTTTGGATGAGTGGTTTGCTTCTTGGCCATAACGAGGAGGTAGGAATAGATTGATTCAATCGTTTGATTTGGAGAAAATAAACCATTCTCCCTTTTCGACCTCCTCTATCAATTATCCAAAGTACCAAGAGACATCATAATTAAATAAACCATGCTAAACATTGTAACAACTAGTTCTAAACTAGCTCATAATTAAATAAACCGTGTTAAACAATGTAACAACTAGTTGTAAACTGGTTTAGTTCTGGTTTAGATATAGAATTGAAATTGCAAATTTTTTTCTATCTTGCCAAATTTTGCCACTAATTTTTTTCGTATCATACTAAATTTGAATCCGTATTCAAATTCAAACTTGGTAAATACGGTTTATTTCAACAGTGATAAACAAATTATCTTAATCAATTGGACACTTGCAACGTTAAACTCTGATCTCTCAATATTGTTTTCAGCTAGGATAGGAGATTCAACCACCAAATGTGCAAGATTCTGCTACCAAATATGTTCACTATTTCATCAAGTCTGATATGAATATTTAAATGATATATTAATTATAAACAATAAATTATTAATTACTAAAGTGAAAGGGTGTAACCCTTCACTATGCATGTGTTGGGCAAAATATTGTCTTGAATAATTTACCTAATATTTAATTATGAACCAGGTTAGTAGGCTTAGAGTTGCTACAAAATCTATGCGAAGGTAGAGAGTGTCGTGGTAATACTCTTAATAATCGAAAGATTGAAAGGTATTAAGTTGAACTCCTAAGGATCTAATTAAGTTAATGAAAACAAAGGTAACATCAACCTATTTAAAAATGTCCGGATAAAAACAGTGTTATGATAATAAACTATTCTATCTAGAGAGATTGATAAGTTTACTTGAGAGAATGACTATATTAAAAAGGATTTACAATGACCAAATAGAAACTATACATACACTAACTAAATTATCTTAATTCCACTCTCCTTGATTATTCTGAGGATAGGCATTTACTGTAATAGGAACTGGGGCAAGAGAGGTATTAAAATGGCTCTCAAAAGAAGTGTAAAAGGTAAAGGGAATTAAGTCTAGTTTGATCTCTACAAACATGTGTAAAGTGAGAAATGTCCAGTTATAGGAAATAGTAAACATGATTGTTTATACACAAATAACTCTTACTTATACAACATTATATGAGGGTAGACATAGTTTATGGACAAACAAAAAACTTACAAAGATGATTTGAGTTCCATCTTATAGATCCTTTTCACAATTGCATAATTTAAAAGAACAAATTATAAACACCTAATCTATTAATGCATGTAATTTAAAACTAAAGGAACAACTTGAATCAAAGGCTCAATTACAGATCAATAAGATGAGTTAATTTACATAATATCATTCCTATGCATAATGTAAAAGAAAGAGGAAGGAGAAATGAGTTTTAACAAGAAGTCTTAAACAATCTTATCTAAAGGTCCCTAAAAATAAAATATAAACATTATCTAACCATTACTAATTAGATAGAAAAAAAAAACTAGAAGGATAAAATTTAAAATAAATTAAAAACACACAGGACTAAATGAGCGATTGTATAACAGGTGGAAATGAAGGTCTGTATAAAAGGAAACAGTAAATTTAAATGCTTTATTGAAGAGAAGCTACCCCATGCATGTACTACTGTAATTTAAAACATGAAGTAAACCTACTTTAATGACTGAATTCCATAGTAATACGACCTAAACTAATTTCATAATTCAAAACAAACTAACATATTCTTAAGCAAATTCATGATAAAAACTAGAATAAGTAGAACTAGATTATAATGCTCACGGTTCCACCAACAATGCTCATGTTTCCATAGATAGACTCATGGTTCTACCAACAATGATCATGGTTCCATAAACAGAGCTCATAGTTCCATCTACAATGCTCATTGTTCCATAAATATAGCTCATGGTTTCGTAACTAAGCTCTTGGTTCCACCAATAGTGCTCATGGTTCCACTAAAATTGCTCATGGTTCCATCAATAATGCTCATGGTTCCATCAGCCATGGGCATTTTTGGTGGAACCATGAGCATTATTGGTGGAAGCAAGAGATCTGTTTATGGAACCATGCGCTCTAGCTATGGAACCATGAGATTTATCCATGGAACCGTGAGCATACTATTATTTAAGTAAAACAATATTAAAAAAAATATATATTTAGAAAAAGGTTTTAATCAAATATTTATATTAAATCTATATTTATATTTATATCAGTGTTGATGGTAGAAACATGAGCTCTATTTATGGAACCATGAGAATTAGTGGTGGAACAATGACTAATTGTCACAAGCTGGTGGAAACATGTAAGGAACCTTAAACCAGTTTAGAACTAGTTGTTACACTATTTAACACAATTTATTTAATTATGAGCCAGTTTAGAACTAGTTGTTACAATGTTTAGCATGGTTTATTTAATTACGATTTATCTTGGCACTTTGGTTAATTGATAGAGGAGGTCGAGGAGGGAGAATGATTTATTTTCCTCCAAATAAAATGATTGAATCAATCTATTCCTACCACCTCGCTATGGCCAAGAAACAAACCACTCATCAACACTAATTTTGTTCAGTATTCCATACACATTGCTCATGATTCCACCACCGCATGACAATGTATGCATTACTCACCAAATGGTTCATGGTCCATAAATAATACTTATGATATTCAAAGTTACACCAAAATTATTCAAGGTTCCTTAATAGCATGTGGTTTTGTATGTACATGGTTCCACCTGCAATGTTCATAGTTCCATCAAAATTGTCCATGGTTCCATAAATATTTTTCATGGTTCCACCCCTAAAATGAATTTTTTTTACGATGGAACCATCCACATTTATGGAATGTCTACATTTCATATTTTTCCAACATGTTCTAAAATGTTGTGTGGGTACCTCTAATATTTATCTTTAGTGATCAGATTTAGATGTTTTCATGTTTTCATTGAAGCTAAAAATCCATAATTGGGTAGCATTTCCCTTTTGCCAATTCTAATTTTTTTATCATTGGATTTTTAATGGAGAAAGTGAATGGTCCCCGTACAAATACGGGGGACCCAACTCCCTAATCTCTCTCTCTCTCTCTCTAACCTCAATACCCATAATCCTAACCTATACCCCCCTTTCTCTCTAATAACCCAAAGCCTTCCCAAACCTATAACCCCCCCTCTCTCTCCCCCCCCCCCTCCTCTTCCCCCTAACTCTTACTAACCCCTCTCTCACTCTCTCTCACTCACCTACTCCTCCACTTACACCTAACCCCCACCCCTCTCTCTCTCTCCTCCAACCCCCTAACACACCACCACTCCATTAGCTCTCTCTCTCTCTCTCTCCCCTCCCCCTCTTATCCCTAACCCTTAATAACCCCTTCTCTCTGTATTTTTCTCCCTTAATCCAATTACCCTCAATCTCCTAACAAAAACCCTCTATATCTACCTCTAACCCATTAACATCATCCTCTCTCTATACCTCTAACCCCTTACCCCCCTAATCTCTCTCTCTCTCTCTCTCTCTCTCTCTCTCTCTCTCTCACACACACACACACACACACACACACACACACACACACACCTCTACTCCTCCACCTAACCCTAAACCCACCTCTCTCTCTACCAACCCCCTAACACCATGTGTTCCCTCACTCTCTCTTCCCCCCAAACCCCTAGAACCTCTCTCTCTCTCTTTAAGGGGAAATGGGATAGATAGAGAGAGAGAATGAGGGGTTCTAGGGGGGGGAGGGAGAGAGAGAGAGAGAGAGAGGGAACATGTGGTGTTAGGGGTTTGGGAGAGAGAGAGAGAAAGAGATTGGGGGTGTTAAGGGGTTAGAGGTAGAGAGAGAGGGTGATGTTAAGGGGTTAGAGGTGGAGATAGAGGGGGTTGTTAGAATATTGAGGTTAATTAGGTTAAAGGGGAAATATAGTGAGAGAAGGGG
>LPNX011057115.1:153552-196290 GCA_001517045.1 Pseudotsuga menziesii
AGCGGTGTTAGGGGGGAGGGGAGGGGTTTTAGAGGGTGTTAGGGGCATAATTTAGGAAATAAAAAAAAATTTACAAAATGTGTGTGTGTTTTTCTTCTCTAAAATGTAGGCGTGTTTTGGCTCACCAAAACTCATACGCATTTTAGAGAACCAAAACGCGTAGCCCCCACTAAGGTGAACAATGTTTACAAACTGAACCTCAACTATAAAAATTCCTACGACGTAATAAAAATATATATATTGACCAACATTTCTCATGGTTCCACTAATAATGCTCACGGTTCCACCAATAATGCCCATGGTTCCATAGCTAGAGCTCATGGTTCCACCATCAATGCATCCATGACTACTGCTCATGGTTCCAAAAATAATGCTCGTGGTTCCACCAAGAATGCTCATGGTTCCACAAATAACGCTCATGGTTCCACTAATAATGCTCGTGGTTCCACCAACAATGCTCATGGTTCCATAGATAGACTCATTGTTCCACCAACAACGTTCATGGTTCCATAAATAGAGCTCATAGTTCCACCTACAATGCTCATGGTTCCATAAATATAGCTCATGGTTTCGTAACTAAGCTCTTCGTTCCACCAATAGTGCTCATGGTTCCACCAATAGCGCTCATGGTTCCACCAACATTGCTCATGGTTCCATCAATAATGCCCATGGTTCCATCAACCATGGGATTTTTTGGTGGAACCATGAGCATTATTGGTGGAATCAAGAGATCTGTTTATCAAACCATGCGCTCTAGCTATGGAACCTTGAGCTTTATCCATGGAACCATGAGCATACTATTATTTAAGTAAAACAATATTATTTAAAAAATAATATTTAGAAAAAAGTTTTAATAAAATATTTATATTAAATCTAAAAATATCATTTACCATGAATTTTGTTCAAATTCTCTTGTGTTCCACCACCTTGTGACCATTACTCGTGGTTCCACCACTAATACTCATGGTTCCATAAATAGAGCTCATGGTTCCATAAATAAAGCCCATGGTTCCACCAGCAATGCTCATGGTTCCATAAATAGAGCTCATGGTTCCGCCAATAGTGCCCAATGTTTCACCAAAAATGCTCAGGATCCCATAAATATGCATGGTTCCATCGTAAAAATTTAGCATTTTAGGGGTGGAACCATGAAGAATATTTATGGAACCATGGACAATTTTGATGGAACTATGAACAATGGAGGTGGAACCATATACATACAAAACCACATGCTATTAAGAAACCTTGAATAATTTTGGTGTAACTTTGAATATCAAAAGCAATATTTTTGGACCACGAACCATTTGGTGAGTAATGCATACATGGTCATGAGGTGGTAGAATCATGAGCAATGTGTATGGAATGTTGAACAAAGTTAGTGTATATGAAACCATGAACATATTTAATGGAAAAATCTTGGACAATAGATGGTTGAATCTAGAACAAAGTTAATGTATTCATAAGTATTGTTGATGGAACCATGATCTCTATTTATGGAACCATGAGCATGTTTGGTGGAACCATGAGCATTATTGGTGGAACCATGAGCCTTGTAAGGAACCTTGAAAAAAATCCATGGTAAATGAGCATTTTAGGGCTGGAACCATGGAAAAATTTGATGGAATTGTGAACAATGAAGGTGGAACCACGTACACTGCATAATATGCCATGTGAAATTAAGGAAACTTGAACAACATTGGTGGAACCGTGAATATCATAAGCATTATTTATGGATCACATACTATTTGGTGAGTAACACATACATGGTCACGAGGTGGTGAAATATTGAATAATGCATATGGAACTTTGAACAAAGTTAGTGTTGATGAAACCATGAATAGATTTCGTAGCATAATCTTGCACATTTGGTTGCTAAATCTCCAACAAAGTTAATGGAGATTGTTGGTGGAACCATGAGCTAAATTTATGGAACCACGGTCTCTAGTTATGGAACCATGAGAATTATTGGTGTAACCATAAGCATTTTTGGTGGAACCAAGAGCTTTGTTTATGGAACCATGAGCTCTATTTATGGAACCATGAGAATTATTGGTCAAACCATGAGCATTAATGGTTCAACCAGGAGCTCTATTTATGGAATCATGAGAATTGTTGATGGAATCATGAGTATTGATGGTAGAGCCATGAGTTAGAGAAATTTATGGAAGCATGAGCATTAGTGTTGGTTATGGAAGCGCGAGCATCACATAATTTTTCTATGAAGCCTTAGTTCTAGTATGTAACAGGTGTGAAAGGCTACCATCACAGCTGGATAAAGCCGGAGTATATCAAGTAGTTGACAGTCATCATTCACCTGGTTACCTGCAAAGGTAAATTTAGCGTTTTCAAGTCTTGTCACCTTCAGTTATTATCCGACTTTGTTGATAATAGATGCTTGAATTTACCTTTATTTTTCTGCCATAACTTAGAAAATATGTCAAATTTGGTCTGGAAGAATACCCTTCATTCGAAGAGTAGTTTGTATCACCATAGTATGCCTTTTTATCGACCTCGTACTAGAAGACAGAAGGATAAAAGAATCCAGTGCAGGCTTTGGCCTAGTACTCAGACTATGGTTCATCTTGATGAGTAGACTGGTCATCCAGATGATGAGGTCGAGGTAGAGAAAAACGACCCAAAATCATCCCTCTTAGCACTAGCTAGCCTCTCTACTGAATTTCTCAAGGACACCAATTAGATGGGCAGTCTTGAATTTGAATATTCCCTTCCTACTGTCAATTTGGACCCACCTTAAATGGAAATAAGTCCTCCACGAGATTTTAACTAGTCCCCAGAACCATTTACGCCACTGCATCCCACATTAGATCAGTTAACTTCTGAGTTAACTCAATTGACGAAGCAGAATGAAGCACATGCCAAGTTAATTTCAGAGCTTCGTGAAGAAAACAAATTGTTGCAGTTACAAATTAAGAATATGGAGGATCTACATAAGACCGTTAGTTTATCACAGAGGGATTGGCAAGAAATATTTTTCCATTCTGAAAGCACAGGTGAGGAAGTTGAAGTACAAGCAATCTGTTCCATCCAAGTTGGAGGCAGTTACTGACATAGCTTTGCCTCCTTCCTTATAAAATCTTTTACTTTGCACTAGTGGGACCTGGTATTCTTCCGCTTTGGGGGAATGTTGGTCCCCATTTTGTCACTATTTTTGGGTTCAATAATTCACATATTAACACATGTTTCGCTACTTTTTAGTTTCTTTTGCACCATGCAGCTCCCTCTACAAGCTTCAGGTATGACTAAATTAGGATTTATGTCAATTCTATTTATTATCATCATTTTATGGTTTCAATGGTTCAAATAGGCATAATACAGAGTGGATTTGCTATATTAATTCATGTGTCTTATTCTCTTTAGGTTATATCGTCTTTTTGGTGACCTAACAAACAAACATGTGTTCAGCTGAGTATATGGAGAGCATGCCTAGCTTGCTTTCCATATCATCAAATAGACCGCACATTTTTTGGTAGCATGTTTATGTGTATTAAGAGCATGAAAACGACCAGAAATTGTCATCACCACGCGTCAACATCTTAGTGTTAGTCTTATTCTGGAAGAAGTGCACATCTAGTACTTTTGCATGACACCTCGATGCAGGCTTTGATTCGGATTGAAGTTATCAGCCACATTGCACACCTGAAGGAACCCAATCTGTGAGAGAAGAGGAGTTGTTAGCTGTTAGTTGTTAATGTACTTATTTTCCATTATGATTTCCTTATCATGAAGAGTAGTCGACTTGCTCACCTCCATTGAACGATGTATATATAGATGTTGTCATGCGACTTAGGAACTCCTTCTGGAAGTCTGGAGTCTGAGTCTCTGTCTTTTATTTTATTAGTTCAATCTGAAAAACTTTTTAATGCTACTTTTTATTGTAATGAAAGTATTATTGTGCTGTATATGATTGTGTTCAATTGGAAGAATCATAATGCTATTCGCTGGGAGGCCCCCACGACAAAACGAGTATTTAAATATTTTTGTACGTTTTATTATTTCTTTCCTCTGCAATTAGTATAATTCTGTTTATGAGTTGTTTAGTTTTGTTTCTATAATCATTCATGCTTCCTGTAGTATAGATTTCAATTTAAAATTATGTTGAGCATGTAGGTTCTTTTTATTAAATAGCAACCGGTTGTGTTTAAGATAGCCTTCAAGTTTTTTTGCAAAGTCTTTCGATTTCTAAATTAAATTTATTTGATTAATTATAATCTAGTTTTGCTTATTCCAGTTTTTATCATGAATTTGCTTAAGAATATGTTAGTTTGTTTTGAATTATGAAATTAGTTTAGGTCGTATTACTATGGAATCCAGTCATTAAAGTAGGTTTACTTCATGTTTTACATTACAGTAGTACATGCATGGGGTAGCCGCTCTTCAATAAAGCATTTAAATTTACTGTTTCCTTACAGTTTTAACATTTTCTTTAAACAGATAGTATGTTCCACCTTTTATACAAACCTTCATTTCCACCTGTTATACAGTCGATCATTCAGTCCTGTGTGTTTTTAATTTATTTTAAAATTTATCCTTCTAGTTTTTTTATTCTATTTGAGTAGTAATGGTTAGATAATGTTTATATTTTCTTTTTAGAGAACTTTAGATAATATTGTTTAAAACTTCTTGTTAAAACTAATTTCTCCTTCCTCTTTCTTTTACCTTATGCATAGGAATGATATTATGTAAATTAACTCATCTTATTGATTTGTAATTGAGCCTTTGATTCAAGTTGTTCCTTTAGTTTTAAATTACATGCATTAATAGATTAGGTGTTTATAATTTGTTCTTTTAAATTATACAATTGTGAAAAGGATATATAAGATAGAACTCAAATCATCTTTGTAAGTTTTATGCTTGTCCATAAACTACGTCTACCCTCATATAATATTTTGTAAGTAGGATTTATTTGTGTATAAACAATCATGTTTACTATTTCCTATAACTGGACATTTCTCAGTTTACACATTTTTGTAGAGATCAAACTAGACTTAATTCCCTTTAGCTTTTACCCTTCTTTTGAGAGCCATTTTAATACCTCTCCTGCCACAGTTCCTATTACAGTAAATGCCTATCCTCAGAATAATCAAGGAGAGTGGAATTAAGATAATTTAGTTAGTGTATATATAGTTTCTATTTGGTCATTCTAAATCCTTTTTAATGTAGTCATTCTCTCAAGTAAAAATCAATCTCTCTAGATAGAATAGTTTATTATCATAACACTATTTTTATCCAAACATTTATAAAAAGGTTGATGTTACCTTTGTTTTCATTAAATTAACTAGATCCTTAGGAGTTCAACTTAAGACCTTTCAATCTTTGGATTATTACTTGAGTATTACCACGACACTCTCTACCTTCGCATAGATTTTGTAGCAACTCTAAACCTACTAACCTGGTTGATAATTAAATATTAGGTAAATTATTCAAGACAATATTTTGTCCAACACATGCATAGTGAAGGGTTACACCCTTTCACCTTAGTAATTAATAATTTATTGTTTATAATTAATATATCATTTACATATTCATATCAGACTTATGAAACAATGAACATATTTGGTAGCAGAATCTTGCACATTTGGTGGTTGAGTCTCCTATCCTAGTTGAAAACAATATTGACAGATCGGAGTTTAATGTTGAGAGTGTCCAATTGATTAAGATAATTTGTTTATCATTGTTGAAATAAACCGTAGTTACCAAGTTTGAATTCGAATACGGATTCAAATTTAGTATGATACGAAAAAAATTAGTGGCAAAATTTGGCAAGATAGAAACAAAATTGCCATTTAAATTATATATCTAAACCAAAACTAAACTAGTTTAGAAATAGTTGTTACATTGTTTAACACAGTTTATTTGATTATGAGCCAGTTTAGAACTAGTTGTTACAATGTTTAACATGGTTTATTTAATTATGATATCTCTTGGCACTTTGGATAATTGATAGAGGAGGTCAAAAAGGGAGAATGGTTTATTTTCTCCAAATCAAATGATTGAATCAATCTATTCCTACCTCCTCGTTATGGCCAAGAAACAAACCACTCATCCCAAATTTCATGACTTGTATAAAAGGAACAAATGCATTTACTCAGAATATTAAAATGTGTGGATTAAAAACTAAATCTTAAAATGTGAGATAAAATTTGATTGTCAAAATAGGGAGTTGAGTGCCCTGAATTAATGAGAGTGCATTGATGGGGAGTGTTGGTAGAATGGCAAGAGAGAGAGATGAAACCATCTACTATGGAGAACTTTTGCATCTCGATCCATCCTTGCATCTCTCATAAAAAAGTTCACACGTCAATGTCTTCACTGCCTCACATTACCAACTCAAAATCATTTCCAAGTGAGAACAAAATCCAGTGAATCGTCTGAACTTGGTAACTATGAAATAAACTTGGTTTTTAGTTTAGTGGTTGATATGGGACATTGACACATTAATGACCATGGTCCAAACCCAATAACGAATAGAGGCTGGAAATTGAGATCTTGATGGAGTTTGACCGTTTTTCGACATGGGGACAGGACATGGGATAGGCTCATTGGAATCGTGCAGCAGTGAACAATCAACAATCAGAACATTAGTCCACAGTGCTGGAAACTACAAGTATGATAAATGGTATGAATTTTTCTATATTAATTTATTTTGGAGATACTGAGAGTTTTATTTCACTTAGAGAATTGACTAGAAGTGAATTGATGGAAATCGAGCAACACCATTTTGACCCAATCGAATTGGCATCAGAAATAACCCAAGGGGTTTGGTTGTTAGTCCTAGACTATGCATTAGACCTAGGGGTTTTCATCACCAAGGTTTCCCTGTATACCACCTTATTAGGATCCTAAGACATCATAGTAGGAATGGATTGGTTGGAGGCCCATTCAATAGTTTTACACTACAAGGAGAAGAAATTGATGTTCGAAGATGACTCCAAGAATAAGCAAGTACTAGAAGGTACCGAAGGAGCAGTAACTTTAATATTAATCTCTGCATTGCAACTAAAGAAAAAAATGTGTAAGGGACGTCGATTATATGCAGTAATAGTGACATATGATAAGTCAGATACAATAGATGTAAGTCGACATCCAATATTGTCACAGTTCATTGTGGCGAAGAGGTTATCCATGCTATGATGAGATGTCACTGCTAATCTAGGGTGGTGGAAGCTCCCTTGGTAGAATAGAAACAACCTCATCTCAGGTTTGACCTTCTCTTGCATGGTGCCTCATTTCCAAGGTATTCTTGAACACTTGATGGTGGACTTACTATGTATCAAAATGAAAAACAACCAAGGGTCATCATTTGGATGCATAGCCCCAAGGTCCTACCTAACTACTAAATTATTTTGTGACCATTGTGGAGAAATCTAATAATATGTTTAGAATAATATTGATTTGTGTTAAAGAATTTATTCTATAAAACTAAATAATAATAATTGTTTAAAAAAGAAAACAACAACTACTATAAAATTTAGGTTTATCCCATCTAAAGAAAGGAAACCAATCTATCCAATATCAACAAAAAAATTACAAGCTAAAAGGAAGAAAAGTTATCTATGATGCTTTATTTCTTTACATATTATGTATAAAAAAGCTTTAATTGCATTATTTATTTTAAATGGAATAATGAAAAAATATGTGACAAAATATAAAATGTTAATTTATTTTATTTTTATCATAGATATGTACTGTGTTTTTATTCTTATTCATCATCTTAATTATTTGTCAAAAATAAGAAAAAATAATAACTCATTTTCCTAAACTTACTCATAAAATATTATAAAAAAATAATTAAAAAATAAAATATGTTTATTTAATATTACTTTTTTAACATTCTAATTACAAACACAAACTACATTTACTAATACAAATGTAAATGAAAAAACATATTTAATACAAACTATATTACATAAATCCGTGAAGTTATATAGAAAAAAAATCATCCAAAAAGTTTTATAGAATAAGTGATCAATATTACATATGCATTAAAACTTTTATAAAGTAAAATATAATTATTTAAAACAACTTTAATTCTATTATAAATGAACAAATATATTAAATAATATCATATTAAATACAAATTATATTACATAAATCTATGAATCTACCTACCAAAATAATCATCCCAAAAGTTTGATAAAATACCAAATATATGATCAATCAATATCCATAAAGTAAAACCTAGTTATTTAAAAGATTTTATTTTAAATAAATGGTATAATATAACTATTTTTAAATTTCTTTAAATTTAAATATAATAATAAAGTTTTATATTTTCTAGTATAATAAGGAAAAACATTTTAGTTATGATGATGATATTTAACTTTCATTAAACTAAACTTAAATTGTTTTAGAAAACTACAATTATGCTCTGAATTGTTTGGAGATGTTTTGATTTGTATGATCTTTCTTTTGATTCAATATGAATATTAAGAACTATTTTTTTGGAGGAAAAAACTTTTGTTTATTGGACACTAAGAAATTATTTTGTTTGTTGTAGCATATGAATCCTATGCTCAAAAAATTTAGAAAGAAACATACCATGGTTACCATAGTTTTCGTAAATTAGAAATGTATTAAAAATATAAAAATTTTATTAAATTTTGTATAAAGAATTTCAATAATAATTATTCTTATAGGTGTTTTTATTTGAGAATTTGGTGTGGATTAGAATTGCACTAGGATAAGACAAGTGTATTGTCAAGAATGATTCTATGACAGTGGTTCAAAATTCAAAATAAACAATGATTTAAAAAAAGGATAATTAGTAGCCGTGCATGAATAACTCATAGATGAATGGATAACCAATAGTTCATGAAATATAACTGAAGAATGTGAGATATAAAAAAATAATATAAAAAATAACTCATGGTTTATAAATGGATAAGGGGAAGAATTTTGTTGATAACATGTATCTAGGCATGGATAACTAGGATTGAACCCCTATCCCTATCCAAGTGTTTAATGATTGACCACATAAGTTAAATATTTTTTACAAATAAATGTTTATTAAATTAGAAAATAACAAAAAAATGATATATTTAAATTCATTATAAATGCAATTTTATGCAAAATCTTTGTATTTTCAAAATTTGCATTTCTTTTAAATTTTAAATTTTTAATATTTTATTTAGATATTTTAATAATATTAAAATGTGACCTTCATATATGTTTGGGGAATTTTTTTTGGCTATCATGTTGTCAAAAAATTATTATAAGACTCACAAGTTTCTTAGTGTTGAAATTTAAATAGCTATAATTTGTGCATTTTAAATAAATTACATTTTTTTTCAATCCATTTTTATTTATTAATTTTGATAAATATTGAAAAATTATATATTCTTAATTTTAAAGGTTTTTGAAATTTAACAATTGATTCATTTTTAATGATTAACATTTTATCATAATAAATAAAATTATATTACACTTTACAATAGCAACTACTTTAAAGTATCTAACTTAAGAAAATGCATAGTTGTCACTAAATTTTATTTTGATGATTTTTAATCTTTCACTCAACAATGTCTTCAATTACTTCACTCTTAAGATTAAGAAGAGGTGGAATTTTTTCTAACATATGTATTTGGTAAAGATAAATGGAAATTTGAAAAATAAAAGGAAAAGAAGAAAATCCATTTTTTAAACCATCTTTTAACGTCAAATTTGAATAGTGTGGTCAAGGTTTCTATACTTACATATTCTTAGCCTTAAAAACTAGATTTAAGGAGTTAACAACCTTCCAAGGGATCTCCAACTTCATGTTGTAAGTGGATCATTCATTAGGGGATGACATCTCTCTAATGTCACTCTTCTTAGCATGTACTAGAAATGCCACTTGCTTTGAATGCATTCCCATAATCCCATGGAAAACTTTAACAAGGTTATTAATGGTCGAGGAAGTTGTAACAAAGACTTTTGATCATGATCCTCTACAATATTTTTCTTGTAATCTAGTACGCTATTATGGACATTTTGTTTTTTTATAAAGACAATTCACAATTGTCTATATTATAAGCTATCCATGGGTAAATCCAAGCCCTAAGTAAATCAAACATGCCACCCTCAATCTAGAATATTTCAAGATTGTTAAGACTACTGCAAACTAGGTGTGTATGGAACATTTATGTGTCTCTATCCTTTACTTTTGTCTGATCACGTGAGACCCTTCTAAATCTTAAATATAGGCCATGCTTGTAAAATTTGGATTGTTTAGCTGTAAATCGATTTTATTGAAATTATTTTAAAAATTTGTGAACTCATATATCAATTATGGGTTATTTCATTGAAAAATTGAGCTAAGGTTATGAAGACAACTTCATTTAAGAATAACTCTTCTAATTTTATTATAACAAATGACAAACAAAGTGATCTACAAAACTCAAACTATTAAGAGTCTTCCAATAAGAATAATGTGTGTAAAATACTATAAATAAAATGCATTAATCCAAAATAACTATATGCAAACTAAGGTGTATATATTCATAGTTAAAATATGCATTCAAATAACCAAAATAAGCACCAATACATTAATTCAAAATAATTAAATTTAAATCTAAAGTGTATATATTCATAACAAAAATGTATATTTATAATAATCATTATAAACATTTATTAAATTTAAAATAAATCAAATTTGAAATAAAACCCAAATTTTACACTTTTATAATATGGATATAGATTCATCCATTTTATAATATGGATATAGACTCATCCATATTGATTGATGTGTAAACTTCAAAAATGTTTTTAAATACAAAATTATTTAATATTAATCAAATAAAATATAACTACTTAAAAATAAAAATAAAATATAAAAAATTCGACATATCCAAAGCTAACAAAGTCAATAGAAAATCCAATATCTAACCATTAAATAGACTCTATGAATTTAAAAAACAAGTCATAACAAAATCCAATATCTCACTCGTTAAATAGACTCTACCTCTAAATGTTAGAAAACAAATTTAAAGCTTGGATGTTGATAAGTGCAAGAGGTGAAATTTATTCATTTTATAGAATAATAAATAAATAACTTTTGTGATTGAATCAATGAAAGTGCAACTACAAATAATATGGTTCTAATGTAAATCAGCTAATACCATAGCTCATAGTGGATCAATCCATCAAAGACATGTGAACCAATTGATTTAAGTCCATAATGAGGATGGAGGACCGAGCATGACTTATTGAATCGAGGATTGCCCATATTGTCAACCTTAAAATAATAGGAAAACAAAATATCGAACTAGTTGATGCCATCTTCACCACTTCGAATTGAGAACGAATGGTTGTAAACATGGATCAAATTTGAAGCATTGAATATTTAAGTTTGTATGCTCGACTCCTTAATTGCGAGTTTTTTTTTTTTTCCTTTACTGAAATCAATCCCGTCCACTAAACAATAATCTTGCTCGCAAATATTTTTATTTCATTGATTGAACAATAATTGAAGCACTCGTCCCCTTTTATCATTGCACATGATCATTCCATAATTAAATTGTATTTAGTTGAGGAATCACTAAATTGCCAAAGACGACCAAATATATTCATTATACTTTGTCGATTCCTCCTGCAACTCATGAAAACCTGAAAATAGAAGATGGCAAGATTATTATGTATGACATGAATTCTATGACAGATTATGATTCACTTTTCAAAATTATAGTACAAAATGTAACCTAAAATTAAGTTAATGTCACTGCTTGCCTACCAAATAGTGGTTTTGTAAAATCATTTTCTTTGTCATACCTAAAAAACATAAATATTGAAGGGCAGTATGCGTTTGGCAATGGGGGAGAGTGAGGATACTGCATAACTATTCCAGCTGGAACACAAAATAAATAAATAAACTATCCGAAACAAGTCTGCACATGGAAATAACTAGTCCCAATTTATGTGTAGAACTAGTCCTGATTTCAATATAGCAGCCCAAATAGCTTGACACACACATAATGGATGGAAGATTTATTTTTACTGTAACAAGGATCTCTCCTTTTAAGCTCGATTCTAGATAAAACCAAACCATCTACATTTCCCTTTGGTTTCGGCTGTCAAAAATGTATAAATACTGAGCAATCACAATGATGGCTTAATAACTCCATCTTCTAGTAGTAAATTTACCTGCGAAATTTTTTGTCATTTGAAGACTTGACCAAATCAAAGGATGCAGAACTAAAACTCGAATCAAAGAATGCATAACAAAATCTCATGATCACCTTGCAGGGTGACCAAGATCCTATAACGATTGATTCATCATGCAGCTATGAAAGTAGCAATATAACGATTGATTCATCATGCAGCTATGAAGGTAGCAATGGCGTCTCGTAGCCAGGAGAACTATTCAGAACAAGTCCAATAGCTAGCGCATAACTACTAGTGGTGCTCTTGGAGGTAAACGTAAATTTTGAATTTGAAAGAACCGCTTTAAGATGTAATTGATAGAATGATGCAAAGCTACCAATGGAAAAGAACTGACGGCGTAGGATAGAACTGACAACATAGGGTTGAAGGTACTATGAAGATTGATGACCGAAAATTAGGCACGCCGTGTAAGCCGGAAAATACCATGGATGGCATACTTATTCATGCCATGGATGGTCTGACACTTTATAGACTCGTCTTTAAGACAAGTCTGTCCTATAAATAAGGCTCGCTACTGTTATACTGCGCCTTATTATGATCACTTTCGCTATAACAGTCCGTAACTGTCCAATATTATTCTCTGTAATTATGTTCTCCTTACGGCACAACTAACCTTGATAACTCCACCAAAACTCATCCATTTAAATAATGGATATAGTAGTACATTATCATAGACTTTTAGGTGGATATAATATCTCAAACTTTTAGTGGAGATCAGAGTTGGAATTTGATGGGCATTTGCCCATTTTTGGTGATTTTTCCTATCAAATACGGGTAAAAAAATTTCAAAACCGTTTTATTGGACGGCCAGCATTTTTCATAAACCGACAATTTGATGGTTGAAGGTTAACCCAAAACGTCATTACGATATTAACTGTTGTGTTGACGGTTTAATTTTCGGCCAAAACGTCATTAGGCCCTTAAACAAGTGGCAGTGGGCACCGTGGCAGGGTTGGAGCCTGAGATGGTGACATGGGTGCACCATCCACGTGATTCAATTAATATATTAATCAGTTTTTATGGGCATGCCGCATGACTCGCAGTCGCCGCATGAGGGCATTGGACAGGGATTCGAATTCGGACCATCGGTTAATGGCACTGGACATCGGGCGGAACTTGGAACTGGAAGGCTGAAACCACGGACTGGTAGCCTGGTAGGTAGTGTGCCATAATGCCATTGAATGCTGTAATATTGAGGATTCAGCCTTCAGGAATGAGGGTCGACCGTCGAGGTCCTGTTCGGACTGTTTCAATGTTGCATTGTCCAAAGTCTAGACTCGAGAGTTCAGACTCCATTCGGAAATCGGATTCGGCACTGGGTCAGTGGGAAATTGGAAACTGCACTGGGCACTGGGCCAGTGGGCAGAGCAAGGAATGAGAGGTAGGCCGTGAGGCAGGCCACAAGGGTTCAATTCATGGGATTAGAGAACGCGGCTGAAGCCTGAGATCACTGCTTTCTCTCAATAATTGTTTAACTGGGGAGATTCAATTTCAGGTACATTCTATTTCCATCTTGACACTGTAGGGTAGGTCAAATTTTGTATCCATAAGTTTATTCATTCCCATCTTGATTCTGCATCAGTGCATTGCTATTAAAATTTATATGCATAATAGAGGGGAGGGTTTTATGATGGCATGTCTGATTTTTCTACCTCAATTCAGAGACCCATAGAGCACATAATCCTTTGTTTATTGAATAAATATGGAACTCGCCAACAACATTTTCTTTTTTCAATAAACCCTAAACTCATGACCAAAATTTCATTCGGATACCTCTGTTTAGTGAATTCGTGAGACCTGGAAGTCATGATTTGTTTGTGGGTTTGAACCTAGAAAGAATATTTAGAGGAATACATTTCAAAATTGTGTTTCACTACCCCATGGGTCCCATGGTATCCTACGCCAATCCTAGGATTTCACACGGTTTATGGGAGTTTTTAGAGGTCCAATTCTTCAACATTTTTCTGAATCAATCTTGGGTGCAACTAGAATTAGAGGTTTTGATCAAGAATATCGATTCATCAACACGAATTTATATTCAATCTCTTGAAAGGCGCTCCTTCCATAGATAGGTAAAATGAGTATACTTTATAAAATTTAGAAATATCCTTCCAGTGTTCTCCTCTCTCTAAATGCATACTCAATCTCTTGGTGTTTTATATTATTTTTCATGAGTATTTGCATTGCTGTTTCATGCTCATATCAATTGGTATCAGGCTCCTATGATTAGGCTTTTTCAAGGGCTCCACAATTCTGGTCTACTTAGAGATTTTCTTATTTCCTTGGATTCTCCTTTCAAGCTTTCTCCAAGCAATTTGAGCAATTTACAAGCACGCCAACACCAACAATTCCTGTTTTCAAGCTAGTCCTCCTGGCTAAGAATTATATTGATCTTGAGCGAGAAGTTCTCTTCACTCACACTTCTAGATTGGTAAAAATGCAGATAAGTGATCATGGACAAAGGCAGCCAAAAGAACTGTATTTCTTAACAGGTGGTTGACTTGATCCGATTCCCTACCACATTGTATCCACAAGCTTATATCTTGGATGGGTTGAGGAAGCATAGTCATCCACACCTATCACCCAGAGGTGTTCTGTCATGTTTTCCATTAGACCTTTCATTAATAGAGTTGACTGTGATGTTACACTCCTAGATTGTTGTGACATGATTCTTGACAATCCCTACCAGTTTGACAAAAAAGGTCACAATATGATGAGTTTTCCAACACTTACAGATTTCACAAGGACTTTTAAATCTGGCAGATCACATCTTCTCTCCCTAGTATGGACAACAGACTATTAAACATGTAAACCTCCACATATTTAGGGCTCTTTGTTCTGCCCTGGTGCTCATTTCTCCTAACCTGTTGCAAGCTACTCCATAGGCTTCCAAATTTACCAGGGAGGTGCCACTCCAAGTGTTGATTCTGCATCCCACCCTCATTCTGCTACAACCCATATCACATCTACTTCAACCTCGGAGCATATGACATTGCATCTTTCACAGGATCACACTGTTACTTGTTCCCCTCCCCACACAGATGTATAAGTTATAAATTTTTTGCCTATCCTGGAACAACCCATGGTAAGCATGGTTCTTCAGTAGAAAGGACATTTCTTCTTCCAGCAAAATACCAGTGGTTGCATTAGCCACATTTGAAATTTCAGGAAAGGTTCACCTTCCAATGTTCTTTTAGGACAATCCAATCCACACATAGCACCTACCAATTATGCTGCCTCCTCTACTGGAAAGTGGGTACCGTAAACAGAAATTGTAAATAATTTCCTCTTAGCAGGAAAAAATTGATGAGATTTAGTTTTCGATGGACTTACTCCTTGTATGTATTATGATTGTAATTTACACTTTTATTTTGCTCATTTCATTGTACATGATTCATGGGGGGCTTGGTCACCTTGATCACCCACCAAAATATGTATATCTTAGTTAACCCTGGGAGACTTAGTCAAAGATGATCACTCTCTACCAATTTTTTATTTTTATAAATAGCTAATACATTGAAGAGTGTACCATGTACACATTGCAACAATCTTGTCTCCCTACTTCATGGTCGATTTTTTGGGATTTTCTTTTCTTGTATGAGTATGCACATTGCTTACAGCTGTTTTGTGATCATATCACTTCCGTGCCTATTGACCTTATTTCTAGAAATGCAAAACTTCTACCTTGCTTCCCTATTTAAGGGCATTTTTTCATATTCCTGTTTTAATGAAAAAGATATGTTCAACAAACATTCAAATTTTCAAGTTATCTATCTCTAACTTCCCATTTCTAGCCAAGATGCAATGTGATACCTTAACAACATGTTCATATGGAGAGAGAAGATCATATCCGTCTTCTTTCCTGCTGTGAGTTTTCCATGGTATTCGAATGTCCTGAAGGTCTCGCACTACGATTTTTAATAGCAGTTATAAATAGGCTTGAAATCCCTTATGAAGTTCCCAAAAATGAAATAAAAATACTCAACAACATCATGAGAATCAACATTCTCTATGTGGACCTGCATATGAAGACCAGGCAGTGAAACCTTATTTGTCAATTTGATTGGTGTTTTTCATTATTCATGGCTTTTCCACTTCTTGAAGTGGACCAAAATACAGAGGATCAACATCTGTCTTTTTTCTGGAACCAGATTCAAATTTATTATTAGAATGCAAAACCTTAATGATTCAAAGTTGTAACATCTTACAAATGTTTTATGCTGACCTCTCTCAATAGACAACAAATGCAGGGTAAAAGGATAGCCACACTTGCCATATAGAACCAAAATCTTCCATCCAAACCTCGTAGAGTTAGAGGGGATACATGCAACATGCAGAACCACCAAGATGCATGGCACCTAAAGTGGAGAAGATCAATATTGCACTTACCACATTTATAATAAATCCATGTAATGTTGAATGCACTACAAAGAAATTTGGTTTAAATATATTAGTTGTCAAACTCTTATGCCAAGTAAAATCTGGTCAAGCTAGATTTCACCTACTACTATTTAGTCCAGACACTAGATTCTACAGTTTTGAAATGAAACCCTTTTAAATATTTTTATTCAAATATCAGTAAGGTGGTGGCTGCATAGTGCACTCTGTCATCAATTCTACGAGGACACATAAGCATTTTCAGAAACTACATATTAAATCAACTATTGAACCTTAAGTAGTGTAACATAGCTTGGAATTTTGTCCTTGTGGCCGATTCCAAAGTGTATGACACACATTCTAATTTGGTGGCTACACTCTGTCTAAGCGGTTATAATTTTTGTGAAGATTCCAGCTGTGAGATAAATTATATCAGACCTTATTTTTCCAAATATTATTATGGTGAATGGATTTTAAATCAGCAGTACTTTCATCATATATATGATGGATCTTTCTCTTGAGGTTTGTGAAATTGGTAAACATTGTTGAAGTTCTTTGTCCCATTTTGAAGAAAATACACATTATAGGAGTTTTGTGAAGATTCCAGCTATGAGATAAATTATATCAGACCTTATTTTTCCAAATATTATTGTGGTGAATGGCTTTTAAATCAGCAGTACTTTCATTATATATATGATGGATCTTTCTCTTGAGGTTTGTGAAATTGGTAAACATTGTTGAAGTTCTTTGTCCCAGTTTGAAGAAAATACACATTATAGGAGTTTTCTGAAGATTCCAGCTGTGAGATAAATTATATCAGACCTTATTTTTCCAAATATTATTGTGGTGAATGGCTTTTAAATCAGCAGTACTTTCATTATATATATGATGGATCTTTCTCTTGAGGTTTGTGAAATTGGTAAACATTGTTGAAATTCTTTGTCTCAGTTTGAAGAAAATACACATTATAGGAGTTTTGTACAGTTAAAGTGCATTTTTTGATATATTTCTATCTCAGAACTTGGGAACGCTATCCACAAGTTCTCGATCAAGGAACTTGTACCTGTGCAAGGTCTGCAAATGCTCTGGGTTGCTAGTATATGTGAAATATTTGGTTTGGATTTTCTTTCTCACCTTAGTAAGGGAGTGGCATTATTTTCCTACATCCCACTCCAAATAAACTAGATCAGAAGCTTTTTTTGTCTTCTGAATCCCAACAGGGATGTAGACAAGCAAGTGCCAATACATGTTAAATATAGTGCACATGTACAAGTTCATGGCCGCAAGTTATGAGATAGAAATATATCGAAAAACACCCTTTCACTATACAAACCTCCTATAATGTGTATTTGAGAAGTCATGATACATGTTGTCATGACTTCTCCTTATACAATGATGATAAAAATATATGGAACACACATGAGAATATACCTTGAGAGAGAAAAGATTAATGTCTTTGGTCTTGTTGGTCATGTGGGTAAAAGGGGTTGTTTCCCCACCTTTATTGTACACCTTGGTCTTATGGGTATGGAGGTTTCCTTGCCACTTTGTTGTGACGCTTAGTTGACTGATGGTCCTTTTGGCCTTAGCACCCTTGTTGTATGTGGTACCATGACCACCTTTGGTATGATGACTTAACCTTATTGTTTTTATCTTATATTACCACTTGACTGTTAGTGTACCCTATCCTAAGTCAACCTAACATTATTTTATGTTATGTTGGAAACTACCCTAAAATACATGGGTTAGTGGATTGAACTTTCTAGAAGGCTTGTGAACATTATAAATTCAAGTCTTGAAATTCATTTTAGAGAGTGTGTTGACAAGATAAATGCGAAGATATGATATTTCACCTGTCTAAGGTTTGCTACTGCTAATAGATTGACGTCTAGGGTTTTGTTGCTATTTGTGAGATGCTGCCACCTCTCCTCTTAGCCTGCTAGTGTTTTTGTATTCCATTTCAAGTTGTTGTTGTTATGAATAAGTCATGTCAATCTTATCAGCTTGTTAAGTGTTTCCTTCACATGTGTTGATATTCCTTGAGATGGGAATAATCTTTTGTAGGATACTAATTTTGATAGAATCCCCTTAGGGTTGGGTTGTGGCTTATCTAAACCCCTTAGGTTTGAACTGTGATTGAGTTGCTAGCTAGGCCATGATTGTGTGGAACCCTTCTAGAGCTGGGTCATGACTGGGTAAGACCCTTTTTGGGTAGTTCGTGACTGTTCGACTTTACCTTAACTGAACCATGGACTGTCAATGCTTTCTCTAGAAGGTCGTGACTATTGATGAATTTTTTTAGCCCTCTTTGATAGGTCATGAAATTTTTGTGACTTCCTAGATTGGGTTGTGATCACTGTTGGCTGCCCAAACTTAGGATGTGACCCTTCTACTATTTATTAGAGCGGGTAATGACCCTTGGTACTTGAGGTTGTTCAGACTTGATATATGAATCTTGGATTCCTCCTGTGCTGGGCTGTCACCTTGTGTGTGCTCAGAGTTGTGATTCTTGTGGGTTGTTAGGACTCTCACTTGAGCTTCTTGGGTTGCTAAGATTTGAGTTGTGACTTGCATTAATCTTCTTGAACTAGTTGTGATCCTGCTGGTGCCTAACTGTGTTTGGGGCTGGGTATCACCATTGGGGTTTTCACACTTGGTGACTAAGTCATATTGATTGCGACTATATGCACATGACCTTATTCCTAACCTTTTCTCTCTCAAGGTATGTCAACTTTTTCATTGTTGATCTTGTCCTTTTAGTGACAAGATTTGATCCTAAAAGTATCTGAGTATAAGGCTGATTCAAAGCAGATATGAACCGACATTGTTATTTATTGGTTGTTGGTCATTAGTTTGTTTTTTGTACTATATTATTGTTTATGTTCTCTACATTGCCTTTGATGAAGTGTATCTCAAGGACCAAATTTAACACAATGACCATTGGAGTGTTAAAGTTGAAAGAGATGAAAGTTATGTTTTCTAAATTTGTCTTGCCTTGCTACAGTTGTACTAATTTTGGGGCTGAGTATCACTGTTAGGATTTTCACACTTCGTGATTGATTCATATTGACTGCTGCTGTATGTGGGGTTGAGTATCACTATTGGGGTTTTCACACTTTGTGATTGAGCCATATTGACTACTATTGTATGTGCCTAACCTTATTCCTAACTTTTTCTCTCTCAAAGGTATGTCAATTGTTTCATTGTTGATCTTGTCCTTTCAATGACAATATTTGATCCTAAATGTATCTTAGTATAAGGCAGATTCAAACTAGATATGAACCGACATTGTTATTTATTACTTGTTGGTCATTAGTTTGTTTTTTGTACTATATTATTGTTTTGGTTCTCTACATTGCATTTGATGAAGTGTATCTCAAGGACCAACTTTAACACAGTGACCATTGGAGTGTTAAAGTTGTAATAGATGAAAGTTATGTTTTAGAAATTTATTTTTCACTATTATACTTTTACTTCTCAGTACCTGATCTGCAATTTTTGCTTAAGTTAGTTAAATTGTTAAAAATCCGTAAAATTTTAACAATACACTTGGGTGGCCTGTTAGCACTCAAAGTAACCTTTAAAAAGAAACATTTAAAGTTCGTCAATCTTGTGTCAAACATCACTAGCCTGTCATCCTATGCATCAACTTCTGTAAATTTCCCAGCTCCTTCAAATCAATGAATGTTTGGGTCCTTCACCGAGGCAATATGCTTATACTCCTTTGCTTGCAAACCTCATTTTTTCATTTTCTCCTTGTTTTGTAGAAAATTAAATAACTGAAAAGTTATTGTTATAAAATCATTTTATTAATTATAAAATGATTTTATATTCAATAATAATTTTTAATTTATTTTAAAAGGATAAATGTTTATTATTAAAATTGGCCTTTTATTCATTTTTAGCTCCACGTCAACTCATTTTCTTCCCACCTAACATGTAAGTGGGAATACTTTTCATGTTAACCTTATAATTTTCATTAAAATATGGTTAGCTTGTCAAGCATTGAACTTTATTTGTTCATGCATGGGAAGTTCCCTCACAAGAATCAATGTAAATGCTCGCTCACGATCAAGCTTTATGCACTACGAGTTGGAAGGAAATAAATTCACTTGGGTATATAAAACTATAAAATCTGTCTTATTTTGTTGCATGTAGACAATGGGAGTGCTCCATAAATGCAGAATAAACAGGCTAAGAGTTCAAATTGTCCAACACAACGCATTCACATTATGAGTTTGAGTGAGCAGGTGCTAAGATGATTTCTTCTTTTTTTCCAAATGTATTTTAAAGTGTCATGACAAAAATGACAATCAAACATTCATCAAAAGTCTGAGCTCCAGTGTTCTGGCATTTATGAAATTTATATATTTCGATGGAGCATCCACCACCAAGGTTACAAAGTCTTTTGTATTTATTTTTCTATATTGTGAAGGATGGACAAAATGTAAAATAATTATGATTTTCCAGGATGGATAGCTTCATCATATATATATTAACTTTGTTTGTCCATTGTGTCATGAAGAGGAATAATATCAATTCCAGGTTGAAGAGCAAGCTTGTTAATGAAGCTAATGGTCGAATCATTGCACAAAACATTGATATGAGGTTTATAGGACATCTCGCAGCAAAATTTGGAGTCGCTGATTCTACATGTGGCAGCTAAAAGGTATCAAGGTTTGTAAATCCCACTCCATTTCTCATTTGTTGTTCGTATATAATGTCCTTCTATTTGGTAATGGCTATGTAGAATAATGGCAATGTTTCAGTGGTATCATTAATCTTTTCTTGTCATATGGGGTGGAGGTCATTGTTTTAAAATTATGCATCCATTGTAATGAAGTTGAGAAATAAGACTTAGACAAAATCCTAGGCCTCTTCACCATTCAGATTGATAAAACTGATAAATATTTTAAGTACTTAGGCTATTTCATAAATCCAAACAGTTGTTATACAAAAGACTAGCTTTGGCTCCTTTAAAAAGTGGAGAAGAGGATCAATTGCTGGTATTTTAAATGGTTATCCTAGGGATGTAGATTAATCTTAGTCAAATCCATCCTAGAAAGTATGCAAATAGTTGTTATACAAAAGACTAGATTTGGCTCCTTTAAAAAGTGGAGAAGAGGATCAATTGCTGGTATTTTAAATGGTTATCCTAGGGCTGTAGATTAATCTTAGTCAAATCCATCCTAGAAAGTATCCTTGTTTAGTGGATGTCTATGGTTAGGATCCCTGTGTCTATCGCATAATCTATTAGAAAAAAATATGATGAAATTTCTTTGGTCATGATGGGGGGGTAAAAGTAAATTTCAATTGGCCAAATGGGAGAAGATTTGCTTACCTAAGGTGTTTGGAGGATGGGGAATAAAGAGCCTACAGTGGTTCAATCATGCTCTCTACCTTAAGAGTCTTTGGTGTGGGTTGTTTGGACCAAGTTTGTGGACTGAGGTATTCTTATCTAAGTATCTCAAGAAATATTCAATGGAATACTGCCAATGCAGGCTGCCAATGCACTAAAACGTTATTACTGATAGGGACATATTTAAGTAAAACGTTATTACTGACAAGTACATATTTAAGTAAAACGTTATTACTGACAGGTACATATTTAAGTAAAACGTTTAGTGAAGGGTGATGTGAAACCTAAAAACGTCAAAAAAATTTGTTTGAAAGGTAATATTCTAGTGAAATTCCAACACTGGTGGAGATAATATCTCATAATTTTGGGCTGTACTAAGATTTATGTTTTTTTTTAATTTATAGATGATTCTCAAATTTTTTTGGGTAGATGCTTATTTTATCTATGAATGAGAATGAGATTATATTAATATGATTAATACATATATAATGTTTTTTTTCTAAAGAAAGTGTTAACTACTTATATCTAATATAACAACCATTTAATTTATGTTTGTTAATTTCATAAATGTATCATCATTGTAATTCAACTAATAGTTGTATCTAATAATTAATTTAAAAGTTAAGATAAAGTTATTGCAATTAATGTAAGACTTTCTAGTTATCTTTACTCATAGATTCCAAATGGAGTGTTCACCCTTTTAAGACATATACTTGAGTGTAATGTCCACATTAATTATATGGCAGAAACTTGAAATATATATATATATAGCTTGCTAGCTTATGAATGGATAATAGATAGCTTATGCATGGATAACTTTTAGCTGATGTGTAGTGTACCTTATTGTGGAAACTAGGTACACTATCCAAGATATTTCAAAAAGGATTCAAAGCTTTGACATTGAAAACATTTTTTCTCAACACCCTCATTGACAATGGATTTCACAATGACTCCATGGTTATGAGACAACTAGGGAAGCTGAAGGGAAGTTATATTAGGTTCTAATAGGCTTGGAAAACTGATAATGTGTCTTCTTAATATGTTGTGGATGAGGACTCTTCACAAATAGTTCACACACATCCTCCTTTAATACTTTGTCCACTTTCGAAACTAGGAAGAAGTAGTAAACTAGTCTTTCTTGGTTTAATTCCAAACACCACCGAACATTTCCAATTTATTATGGATGGATCCTATGGGATTTAAAACATCGTAACAGACCTTATGAACTCAATGGTTGAATAAGAAAACTCATATTTAAATCTTATTCAAGTTTGCACAATTTTCGTTAGTTGCGACTGTAGAAGGATCCAACTGACTCCAAATGGTCACGGATTTCAAAATCAAGGATATAGTGAGTATTAGAACCTACTAATATGACCAATGAGAAATTTGGATCTCATGTTAGGATTCTACAGTCAAATTCCTTTGAGGGGTGGAGGCCAAATTGTCTCTCCAACTCAAGTACAACCCTCCCAACTTTAAGAACAGAGTCTATTGATGCATATCATACATCAATGGAAGTCATTAATAGAGGTTATTATTCTCTACAAACTATTTATGAGGTGAAACATTTATATGGTAACTTTTAGGGAATTTTCTTATGGGAAAATTGCATTAGTAGTTTAAATTGGACACATGAAAAGTAGAATAAATGGTTCTAATGGAAACATAACATATAATGGCCCTATACAACCTACAAAATAATGTCCCAACATTATTCAAATTAGAGAAAATCTCTCATACAAATGTGATATAAACTCTTTAAAGTTTGAATCCAATTTCATTAAAACTAGTGACTCAAAAACATGATAATGGCATCTTTTTACACAGTGATTTCTGATATTTCAAATTACGTAACTTATGGAAATAAGAGTACTTGTCCATACATCATATACCAAATATTTTTCATCAAATATATTTAGCAAAGTGCAACCACCACTCAAACAAATACGTCATCACATCAGAGTATGGGGAATGGAGAAGAAGGAATGAGAGAATGGGAAGATAGATGAGAACTAGAGTTGTGTGGACCTTAAACCTGCAACTAAACACATTCATTCATATACAATGAGAGGTATAAATGTACTCTCCATCAACCAACTTGGAAAGGAATCCAACTCCCTTGAAATTAGTTCATAAGCATGAAGAGTGAACACTCACCGTGCAATGGATAAGAAAAATATCTCGAAAATGCCAAAGGCCAATTAAAAAATGATAAAAAAATATTCTCCTTGCTCATGAAATCCTTTTATTAACATCATGGGGCCTCCTAAGGTCAAATTTCCCTCCATGGGATTCCTCCAACTCATCTTAGTGGTTTAGTAACTCCTATGAAACTTGTCTTCTTCCTCATGCTCAATTCTTTCCCCAATTTGAATGGCTCCCTCCAACTCCTAAATGCACCCTCTTGGTGGATATTTTGAGCCTGTCATGTCAGGTTTGTCATAGGTATGCATCAGGTATGAATTGTTCATGGTTGTCATAAATCGTTCATCATTAGTTGTCATAGAGTGCATGGAATCTCCTTCCAAGTGGCACACATTGTCTTCTTAGTCTCTTCCTTTTCCATGGGAGTTAATATCCTCTCCTATTTTGAATTAATTGGACAATGATATTCTAAGTGACACCTTATCACCCATCAAGAATGTTACATTTCTTATGGACCTTCGAATTCAAATGAAGGTCATGCCAAGTGTGTGGGGGAATATAGCCACCCAAAGACTCCACAAGCTTCCAAGTGTCTTCATGAATCAATGCCACCTTATTTTCTTAGCATTTATTATTTATGTAACCCATTTTAATGTGAATATGGTAAACTAAATTCCTTTTGGGTCCTATATCCCCCTTATGATAACATTTATGTTTCCATCCACACCTAGGGAACTAGTAGGTTGTTGAAACATTATTTGCAAGTAGTTTTAATTTGGATGGGGACATGACAATACTCCCCACCCAATATTGTTTGTCCTCAAGCAATGCCAATTTTGGATCCTGCAAAATTTATTCATTTTCCCAAGTGGCATCTTGAATTGGTACTCCTTCTTTTTCACCAAGTGCTCTCTTATGGTTCTACTCATTAATTTTCTTTAGATGCAATTTGAGTAGTGGCACTCATGTACTACAATTTTGTGTTTCCAAAAGTAAAGAGATTTGGATTTTGCATACTGATATCTCATGTGACATCACCACTAAACACCAAAAGATTAATTAATTCCATCAAAACAAAATTTGCACAAATAATCTTTACCTCCATATTTTGGAAACCTTCTTCTGAACTTTCAACCCCCTTTTTGCTCTTGTATAATTCTCCGAAGTTGTATTGAGTTTGCAAAATTTGATTCTTTTAGTATCTTAAGAAACTTTTAGGGAGGAAACACCATGCTTGTTGCTGCACTACTCTGATTACAATCACCTTCTCAAGTGGTGACTCAATCTCCCATACTGCTTGCTTCCCCCAAAATTGAAACCAAACAATATAAAGATCCCATTTCTTATATTGTGCCCTTCTAAACATCATGAGTACAAAATATAGATAATCAAAGTACATAACAAGATAATACAAATGTACATCAAGAAGGTACCTCATCAAAGAATCATGAAAGTGCTTCTATATCCAAGTATATAGATCATCATGTGGCCCATACACACAAGTATGAGGTATTATATCAAGTATTCTCCAATAACAGGTGAGGATCCCATGTCCTATAATGATTCTACAAAGAATTTAAGATGCATGAAAATGATAAGCCCTGTGTTCTTTAATCCAAGAAGGAAATGAATAACCTCCACCAAAATCTAAACCAAATAAGGAGCCAAGAAAACATGAATAATTCAAGTGGCTCAAAGAAGTCTCATCAATACACCCATGAATATGTATATCATAAAGAAATAACAAAGGACATTGAAACCAATAATAATGTGCTTCAATCATATATCTCTTCACCCAAGTGTTGGATGAATTTTTTCCAACATCAAATGGACTAATCAAGAATCAAGAAAAACCACGAGTCTTCAAGTGACTCAAGTGAACATCATAGGTGCACCCATGTAGATGTGTATCATCAAAATTAACAAAGTATGTTGTTGAAAAAGTAAAGAATATTGTGCTCTAGCCATGTCATCTTCAAAAGGAGAGATAGGAATTTCATACTCGTCATGTGGCACCATAAAAAATAAACCTCTCACGAAAACTTCATTAGGATGAATGCTGAAAAATAAGGAAGTGTAGGATGCAGGAGAAAGAACCAACTCACGAAAAGGATCATAAAGTGAAAAAATATGATCATGTGAAGGGTCCATAGGGTTAGTGTTATATGATTATGCATCCCCCTCAAAAGTGTGAAACTTTCCTGACATGTTGGTTCCAAGGTAGTGGAATCATGCACTTGTTCCAAAAGTGTGTAACGATTATCAAGAGGCAGCGCAAGCTCCTTTTCCACCACAACAAGTGATTGAATCTCATCAAGATCGTCTTCAAACACATAAAGAACCAAGAATTTTCTATCCTTCTCATGATCCAGCATGTCATGAGAATCCTCAAATAAGTCTACTATATGACAATCTAAAACATAAGAGGAAGAACAAGTATCTTGCAACCTCTCAAGAAGTTGGTCATTTTGAATTTTGAGCTTATGAATATACTCATTATTATTCAAGTATGATTCATGTAACCATTCATTAATCTCAACCAAATCGTTTCTATCAAAATTAAAATACATGAAATTACCTTTGATGTTGCACATTGATTTTTGAATTTTCTCCATGTCTTCAAGTATGGATGGCTCCTTCAATCAAGAAAATTTCCAAGAAGAATTTGACACCAATGTTTTAGTGTCATGGAGTATTCTAAGGGACTCATGGATATTCCTTTCAATCATATTCAAATACCCTTCAATGAAGGATGGTTCATGAGACAAAAACTCCTCTTCTTCTTTATTATTGATTTGATCGACTTCTTGAAGCACAAGTGGTGATGGGGAAGTTGATCTTGGTTCTTCATTATTTCCACAATGTATTCATCTTCATGCTTATGAGAACTCTGTGTTGTAGAAAAATTATCAAATATTATCTCTATGTCACCAACATAGAGTTGTGAGCACCCATCGGTAGGTACTCCTTCATAGTTAAAGGATCCATTAGTAGATTCTCTTTTATTTTCACAACCCCCATCAGTAAGGATTATGTGCTTGTCTTCACTTTCATGTTCATGTTCTTATTTGCAATCACCTTGAGGTGATTGATGCTCCACTTCATGAGTCTCTGCCTCTTCCTTTAATGGTGTATCTTGGCTCTTTTCACCTTATTTAGGCTGAAATTTCTTCCACCCCCTCCACATGAGGCCTACAAACTTGTTTATAATTTCCTCATCTATAGAGAAGGATATTTCACTACTGTTTTCACAAGTAAGCCGGGTTTTACTCCTTTCATGTTCCTCCAAACTTGTGGATTGAATATTGTTCTTTAATGAGTTCACATATTCACTATGAGGGCTATCTGAAAACACCCACTCAATAAAGTATTATAAAGGAGTGGTCTTATGTGACTCTCCCATGAAAGCAATATATGCTTGATATTGTTGGGGCAAAATTTTACATGTTTCTCTCAAGATTTCTAATTCATTCATATGAGTAGCTCATGGTTGTTTGGCTCATACATATTAATAATACATAGGGTCATAAGAATAACCCTCATACCTTATGAAATTGTAATAAGTGATGCAATATCAAAACTCTTCCTCATACCATTCACATTCTTCTCCATATTGCTCGTAATCATCTTCATAAAAGTCATCATAATAGTAAGACATGGATGGAGATTTTTCTTCAATTGATGGTATTAATGCATAGGATCAGGGACAATTATATAATACCACTGTAGTGTACCTTATTGGGGAAACTAGGCACATTATCCAATATATTTCAAAGAGGTTTCAAAACATTGACATTGAAAGCATTCTTTCTCTACACCCTCATTGACAATGGATTTCACACTAACTCCATGGTTATGAGACAACTAAAGAAGATCAAGGGAGGTGATATTAGGTTCTGATAGGATTTAAAAACTAATATATGTGGATTATTAATATGGCGTGGTTTAGGACTCTTCACAAACATATCACATACATCCTCCTTCAATACTTTGTCTAGTTTCGAAACTAGGAAGAAGTAGTAAATTAGTCTTTTTGGTTTAATTCAAAACACCACCAAACCTTTCCAAATTTATTATGGATGGATCCTATGGGATTAAAAAAATCCTAATAGACCTCATACACTAAGTGGATGAGTAAAAAAATTCATCTTGACATCTTATTCAAGTTTGCACAATTTCGACTAGTCATGACTGTAGGATTTTTCAACTGACTACAAATGGTCTCGAATTTGAAAATAAATGATATGGTTAGTCTTAGAACATCCCAATAGGATCCCCTAGAACTTTGTATTTGAATTTAGGCTTCTGCAACTTGGTTTGGGTCTAAGGACGAAAGGGGTAAATTTCCTAGGAAATTTTGGTCAAATTCCCCCCATGGGTGGAGACCAAATAAATTCAATAATAGATTATGGTGATGTATATAAGACATCAATGGAATTCATTATTTATCATTATTAATCTATGAAAATTGTTTATGATTCTCAACTATTAGTTTTTTATCATTATATGATTTAGGATCTTATCTGAGAGAATAACATGCACAATAATAATCACAAGAGACAAGAGACACAAAGAATTTTCCACAAGGAAACCATAAAATATAAAACCCCGCAACTTCCTCAGATATAGAATGAGCACCAATGGCAGTAGTAAAACCCAAAGATAGAAAATACGAACTCCAACAATTGTTCTCACTCTCACTTGTGTGGGCACTTCCTCTCTCACTCATGCGCCCTAGTTGAGTGAGTGTATGTATCAAATAGAGATGCCCAATATCTATTTATATTATTTCATTTACTTGATATTTGACTCAGTTACATAGGCTCGAGTAACCACAACTAGGGTACTAATGACCTGACTTAGAACGGAGGGGACTACCTCATGAATTTTAGTAATTCTCCCGATAGAAACATAGGGGTACAAGGAAACACAAGTGATTATCCCTATAGGAGCATTGGGGATCAATGAAATACTATATATACAAGTGAATACATTCAGAAGTTACAAATACATCAGCACTCCCTCTTAACTAGGAAGGTATTCTCTTGACACAATTCATCAACACAAGTATTCTTCTCTGGATCATCACTAGATCATCATCAAAGCTAGATCATCACTGGATTGTCACCAAAGCTGTATCATCACTGGATCATCATCAAAGCTATATCATCACGAGATCATCACTAGATCATCATCAAAGCTCAATCATCACTGGATCATCATCAAAGTTGGATCATCGCTAGATCATCATCATCATCATTAATCCGCTATCTCAATCAAATGGTGCTATCTCTTTATTCTTCTCATCACAGAAAGTTATAAAGAGCCATCCCTTTTTCAAGATGGTTGTAGGCCTAGCCTCCATGTAGGTCTTCATCTTCTTCAACACTTATATCTGACCTAGTCAGAAAGGCCCGCCCATCACTTATATCTGACCATGGGAGGAACACATCCACCACCATGTCAGAAAGGCATGCTGAGTACTCACATCTAACCTCATCATGTCAAAAATTCCCAACACTCATATCTGACCTCATTATGTCAGAAAGGCTCGTCCAGCACTCACATATGACCACATCATGTCAGAAAGGCATGCCAAGCACTCACATATGACCTCATCATGTCAGAAAGGCCCAACACTCACATCTAGCCTCATCATGTCAGAAAGGCTCATCCAACATTCACATTTGACCACATCATGTCAGAAAGGCCCAACACTCACATCTAACCTCATCATGTCAAAAAGGCTCAACACTTACATCTGATCATGGGAGGCCCATCCTGCCACCATGTCGGAAAGGCTTTGCACTTACATCTGACCATGGGAGGCCCAACCTACCACCATTTTAGAAAGGTTATGCACTTACATCTAACTATGGGAGGCCCAACATGCCACCATGTCAGAAAGGCTCCTTCACTTACATATGACCTTAAAAGGAACCAATCCTACCATGTCAGAAAGGATCTCGGACTCATCAATTCCCCTTGGAAGCAACCTCAATCTGGAGAGCACCAAGATTCTCCCTGAAGTACTCAAACTTCACTTTGGCCATTTCTAGCATAGAATCACATTAGCGATGATTACATCCAAGGATAACCTGCAAGATTCTCCAAGACCAATTACATCTGAGGAAAACCTAGAGGATCGTTTACGTCTAAGCCACCTACGATCTTCAGCAGGATTTTATGCTCTGACAACCTATCTTCACCTACTATTCTAGAACTTCCTCTTTTGAGAGATATCGATCTGGATCACATACTGGAGCTTCACTACTCCTCTCTGCATCATACAAAAATGCAAGTCAGATCAATCAAATCAAATAGTAGCTTTCAAAAGAAACATACTACCTCCCAAATAGCCAAGAAAGTGGAAACATATTTTGCCTCAGTTGTCCTTGGCGCCATGCAGGACTCCTTCCTACTAAACCAAGAGATCACACCTGATCTCATACTGAAGTAGCACCCTGAAGCACTCTTCCTATCAATGGCACCATCTGCCCAATTCGAATCTACATAACCCTCCAAGTTAATCTACTAATTCGCCTCATACTTGAGCCCATTCTCAACTGTACCCTTTAAGTACCTCACTGCATGGTTTGCAACCATCAGGTGAACATGTCTCAATGTGTTCACAACAAAGAAAATATCTGGTCTTGTATTCGTCAGGTACATCAATGACCCAATCATCTGATGATACATCGTAGCATCAACCAACTCTGATGAAGAAACACTCAATAGATTCAGGTTCGATGCCATAGGTGTGGTCATGGCATTGCATTCCATCATCCTGAACCTCTTCAGGGTCTTTAGTGCATACTTCCCTTGTCCCAGGGAGATTCCATCCACATTCTTCCACACCTCCTTACCTAGAAAGCAGTGCATCATCTCGAACTTGGTAGCAAGTCTCCTTATTGAAAATTTAATGAGTTCCTCTTTTCTGCCAGGAACAAGTCATCGACATATAATAGGAGCATCAGTAGTCTTCCTCCTTCAACCTTGAAGGAAAGGTTGGAATATGCTTTACTCTCAGTAAAGCCTAGATCCATCAGTAAGATGTCCATCCTATCGAACCTTAGGATCTTCTGCAGTCACTTTGTCTGAAGTGGAGCATCATTCTCCCTCTACCTTTCATACTTTATGTATTGAAACATTATGTACTAGAGGGACCAGTAGCTTCCTCTGCTACTAATATTCTATGTATCCATCTAGGTTCATTGGATACCAAGATCCTCTATCTTGAAAGAATTCTTCTCGCACCCAGCTGTGAGCTTTTCATCCTCTATAGGCTTTCATCTTCAACCTTGTAGCAAAGGTTAATATCTTCATCACTCTAGGTGATCTTCAAGCTCCTCATGTATGTGTTATCCCATGGGTGCCTTCTGATCTTGTACACATCCTTTTTTAATTTTTCACACACGATTCTTTCTATCATGTGTCTTAACTTCCAATTACTTCAAATGTCTCTTCGTAGTCTATGCCTTCTTTATGTGAGAAGCCTCGTGCTACGAATATTGCCTTGTATCCCATAGACTTCTCTTCAAGTCTCGATACCACATATTAGACATCATTCTTCATGATCTGGTACTCTCCTTCCCTTTCTTCTTGGCTACTTCTTCTTAGATGGAAGGTTCTGCATCAATGATGTCGCTCAACATTGTATCATAATTGCACTGTGTCTGAGACCTCTTTCTTTCTTTGAAAGTATCATCATATTATTCTTCATCTTTTATAATTTCTTGAACTGTCATCACTTGTTCTTCAGAACAAGTCTCATCCTTCTTTTGTAGGCGATTGTACGTGATCTTTCGTACAAGCAAATGCATTAGGTTAGAAACATTTCATAAGGTATATTCATAATGAAAAATTCTTTTGCATCAAGATATAATCATGCAACTATTTTTTCCAATACAACATTCATCCATATCTCACGGAAAATTTCTAGATGTCTTCCATATATACCAAGACATCATTAAAATTGTGCAATGATCCAATATGTCAGCAAAGAGGCTTCATTCTAGATAAGTACCAATGGAGAGTTCTATAGCACCATGAGCTACTTACCCATCACATGCATATTAGTAGTATACTATCATTAATTCAAACATTCTATCATGTACAATACATCAACCGAATATAAACAAATGCATAACAAAACAATATCATCAAATGACAATTGAATAATTATCTTTATTTGTTTTGTGGGTAGACTCCTTCTTTCATCTTCATCATCTTCTTCATTCAGAACAACATCATTTCTTATCCAAATGCTAAGATGGATAAGAGGTTCTTCAAGAATTGAGTCCTTCATATTCCCCATCGCTTGAGGGATATTCTTTGAATAGTGAGTGCTTGATCTTCAGTTTCTCCCATCTTCTCTTCTCTTATTATGGGTCAAGCTTCATCTTGTGTGAGATCTTCCCAAAGTCCGCTGAAAGTAATCACTTCCTTCTTGCACACATTCCTCGAATGAATGAATCTCATGATCCTGGGAGGCCATTCAAGGTGGTTATCACAACTTATGCATTCTCCACTTCTTCTTCTACCACTTCAAGTTGTTCTTTGATTTGAGAGACCCTTGTAAAGTATGGTTGTATGGTCTCTACTTTTTGGATCTTCACATTCCTCAATTGTTTTCTCAAATTCATCTTCCAATTTATGTTCTTTGCTTCAAATAGCTTGGTAAAGGAATCAAACATCTCTTTAGGTGTCTTTAGGGAAGACACTTGTGGTATAAGGTGATCCTTTATTGAATCAGCAGTGATATTCTTGGCATTGATCAAGTTCTTCTTATGTAAGGCTTTAGCCTCATCTCCCTCTAGAGATGGAACCTCTCTACTTATGTAGGTGTCCAATTCATTTCCTTCAAGAACTAGTTAGATCCTATACTTCCATGCTTAGAAGTTATTAGCCTCACTAATATTTTTATCAAGATGGCGTGATTAGTCATTTTGAAATGAGAACCTCAAATGTAAATAGCAAAAGAATAGATCTTATCGATTTGAGGTGTCCGTCCTGGTTCCGGATCTAGCTAACCTAGGGTTTGTCAGAGAAACCCTAATTTTAAAATCTTGGAATTTCAAACTTCTGATTGGATAGAAATATGGGCCTCTTCAAGGTGATCTTTCCAATGTACTCCTTTTCTAAAAATAGTGGAGGGAGGCTCCTAGAACAGGAAGCCCTAGTTTTCCAATTTCCTCTACAGAAATTCATGATATTTTTTCTATGGTATCTCCAACATTACTAGTCCTCTGTGTCTGAAATTTTGTACCGAGGTAGCCTCATCTATCCTCTTTCCAAAACCATAGGTTTGAGAAGAATTGGTTTCTCCATTTGGGAATTATGAGAGTTTACCCAAGCTGATGTCTTTCAGGACTATTCCATATAGCGAACTTGTATGGACTTCCACATGTCACTATTTTACCTTCGAGGTATGAAACCTTTAACACATAAATTAAATTTAGTTCCCTATCAGGAACATCTTATGAAATTTCCTTTGTACCTTTTTAGCCCGAGATATAGCAATTCTCCATAGGTGTCATGTTTAGGGATCAATCCTGGAACAGGATGGAACATTGATTTGCAGGAATCATACCTTCCAGAATATAGTGAATATGAGGATGAAATTTTTACAAAAGGTACATCAGGACTGTATCTTCAACCTATGATAATTTCAGCCCCTAATAATTCTTTAATCTTGAGATATAGCGAATGTATCAAAACTACCAGTTTTAGTGTTTTAGGGTTTTTTAGGCCCAGGGTCAAACTATCAAACTTTGTCAAACTTTAGTTTTAACCAACCAAAAATATCAAACTTTGTCTCCAAAATTTGATTTTGATGAGGAGATAAATCCTATGCTGGGCTCACTCAAAAATTCCTCTTTTGTAAAAAGCCCTAATTTCCTGCAGCAAAAATTGAAAATCCCCGGAATAAAATTCTGCTTCAATAGAAAGATGCGCCCTTGAATGGAGGTTCAACCTAGCCTCCTTTTGTTGGTGGATTATGGAGAGAGACCCAATAAGTAAGAATCCCTAGATTCTGTAGCTGCAGAATGTCTTCTTCTCAATTTAGCTCTGATACCATGTTAGATTTTTATCATTATATGATATAGGATCTTATCTGAGAGAATAACATGCACAACAATAATCACTAGAGACAAGAGACACAGAATTTTCCTCAGGGAAGCCATAAAGGAGAAAACCCTACAACTTCCTTAGAGATAGAATGAGCACCAATGGCAGTAGTAAAAGCCAAAGATAGAAAAGGTTAACTCCTACTTTTGTTCTCTCTCTCACTTGTGTGACCACTTCCTCTTTCACTCATGCACCCCAGTTGAGTGAGCGTATGTATCAAATAGAGAGGCCCACATTCTATTTATATTCTTTCATTTAATTAATATTTGAATCAGTTACGTAGGATCGAGTAATCCTAACTTAGTTATGTAGGCTCGAGTAACCACAACTAGGGTACTAATGACCTGACTTACAACGGAGGGGACTACCTCATGACTTTTAGTAATTCTCACGATAGGAACATCGGGGTACAAAGAAATACAAGTGATTCTCCCGATATGAGCATTACGGGTAGTTGAAATACAATATATACAAGTGAATACATTCCAAAGTTAAAAATACATCAACACAAACATCTATATGGTAACTCTTAGGGAATTTTCTTATGGGGAAATTGCATTACTAGTTTAAATTGGACACATGAAAACTAGAATAAATGGTCCATATAGTAACCAATATGATAATGTAATGTTAGATTTTTATCATTTAAGAAATATGATCTTAGTATCTTATCTAAGATAATAACATGCACAACAATAATCACAAGGGACAAGAGACACAAGGATTTTCCTCGGGGAAACCATAAAGAAGAAAACCTTGCAACTTCCTTAGAGATAGAATGTGCACCAACAGCAACAGTAAAAACCAAATACATAAAAGGTGATCTCCAACAGCTGTTCTCTCTCTCATTTGTGTGAGCACTTCCTCTCTCACTTATGCACCCTAGTTGAGTGAGTGTATATGACAAATAAAGAGCCTCACTCTCGATTTATATTATTTCTTTCACTTAATATTTGACTTAGTTACATAGGCTCTATTAATCCTAACTCAATTATGTAGGCTCGAGTAACCACAAGTAGGGTACTAATGAACTGAATTACAATGGAGGGGACTACCTCATGACTTTTAGTGGTTCTCCCGATAGGAACATTGAGGTACAAGGAAATACAAGTGATTCTCCCGATAGGAGCATCGAGGATAAATGAAATAAAATATATACAAGTGAATACATTCCGAATTTACAAATACATCAACACCGACATCTATATGGTAACTCTTAGGGAATCACTTATGGGGAAATTGCATTACTAGTTTAAATTAGACACATTAAAACTAGAATAAATGGTTCATATAGTAACATAACATATAATGTCCCTCTAAACTATAAAATATACTATCCCAACATCATCCAAATCATATAAAATCTCTCATACAAATCTGATATAAACTATTTCAAGATTGAAGCTAATTTCATTAAAACCAGTGAATCAAAAGCATGAGAATGCAATATTTTTACACATGGACTTCTGATATTTCGAATTACATAACATATTATTGTTAGGGAAATATTTCCTATGGTTGGGGTTGAGGCCACCAATGTACTAAGGGTATAAATACGGAAATACAAGACATTGCAAGCATAACTATAAACAAGGTTCAAGGGTTTGAGGGGTTCATACTTTACATATTGAAGGTTGATCCAAGATTTCTCTAGTCCTCCTCTTGCTCTTCAATCCAAGATACCTGCAAAACAAACTTCAACCTTCCTCAAAACAAATTAAACACGTGTAAGATAATGATAATCAAAATAATATGAAACTCTAATCTCATTAACATCAACATCTGATCACAAACAAAGATAAAATATCCATTACACAATGATTTGGGAAGGGAAGAACATCACATATTTATTAATCAAGTGAAGAAGTACAACAAATACCTTATCCTCATGCAAGGAACCTCGTGAATCCTTCGATATTGATCTCCTTCTTTTCTTCTCCAAGAATCTCAGCCTCCAATCTCTACAAAAAATGGAGACGTCAGCTACAGAAAAGGTAGGGGGATGAGAGTCCCAATTTCACCATCCTAACAATGCAAAGTCTAAGTCCGCTTTCATGGACCCCTTTCTCTCTCTTTTATAATATTTTGAAGAGTTATGATTGAATAGTGATCGGCTACAACCAAAGGAGCAGTTCTAAAACCACCCAAACCACCCCAACTTTGATACTTTTCATCATAATGATAGATTTTACCATTACAGGACATACTCACGGGTTTCCTTAAGCAGAGGGGTGAGTGAAACACAAGTTTCTTGAGGAAAATTCGCAAGTGGGTTGAAAAATCTATTTTTAGGGTATTTCCAAGCATTTTCAAGGGTTGATGTCTTCTGGAAAGTTTTTCCTTGGTATGATACCATTTCAATGGTCCATAGAAGAGGTTAAAGATAGTTACATAAATATAGATATGGATCCTCCATTCACAAGTGTACTTTGAGTGACTAAAAATATCTTTCATAAAGTGTCATCATGCGATGAAAAAATGTAAAAGTTGGTAGGGACAAAGAAGTGCCATTTTGGGCTATAATAGATTCCCCCTAATGTATGAGGTTAGAGGGGAATACGGTAGATGAAATACATTATAAAAGGAAACAATTGAGGAGTCGAAGAGAGGAGGAGGATCCAATATCGTAGGCTTGAACCGAGGTACCTGAAAGAGATAAATGCCAGAAAAAATTGATCTCCAGGACATACATGTCCATATATAAATGATCGCCATAAATATATAGGAGGATCCAACATGTGTATAACTAATGTAACTATCATGGTCACATAATATTCAAAAAATGTGCCATATAAAATATAAAGGAGTCATGGACACAAATGAACAAGGTGGATCCATGCTCAATAATCAATCATAGCCACAAGAATACAAGGTGGATATATGTGTCAACAAATGTCATATGAAGTGTGACAAGGTATTGCGGAGGCAATAGAAAAGGATGATGATGCTACTGTTGACCCAAGGTATTCAATCAAAACCACCTAAAGGTAAGAAACCTAACAATGTGAATAAAGTATTTGATGTTGAACATGGAGGAAAGCGTTTGATTACCGATCATTGATGAGAACCGTTAACAAATGCAAGGGATAAAACCATTAATGAAAATGGCCCCGAAGGTACCTAGTACATTATAAAAAGTGTGAATAAATGGTATTGAATTTGAACACCTGAAGAATCCATTGAGTAGGATACATTGAGGTATTCCCACTACCCAATAGTGAGGGAAATTGCCACTGATGACTGTAATCCCCAAGGTATTTTCATAAAATATAAATCTCGTTTCGCGAGAAAGATGTGTTGTAGTAGATAGGAAGATACCAATTGGAAGGAAGGAATTAAGGCATCCTCCATCATCCAACATGAGGAAAATCAAATACTGATTTGATTTAGAGATGAGACAATATTTTGCAACAAGGATTGTCGAAGACATGTTGTAATGAACTGATACCAGGGAATGTACGACACAAAAGGTCAAGGAAACTGCAGAATGGTTGAAACAGGATTTATCCTAAAATAGTGAGCATGAAATACGCATGACTTAGGTATACTTGGACTCAATAGGACCATCGATAAAAATATGCAATATAGGAGACATTGACAGATTCTCCATATAACTGGAAAAGAACCAACTAGAGGAGTGAGAACTCTAAGAACAATATTAATCCTAAGGCCAAACACTAGAACCCAATTATTGATAGACTCAAACTGGTGCTTTTTTGAAGGAGACAAGACTTTCTTCCATGATGTAAAAGACATTTGAATGAAATTCCCTTTCCTTCTTTCTTGTAAAAGGTTTAGCGAGTCCAAGAAAGAAACTTACTCAGGACCTTCTTCATTGTTGGCAAGCTCGAAGAAGAGAAAGAATAATGTTTGATAAAGCATTGATTTATGGATATTACGAGCCCGATTTAGTGGATGCTCGACGTAATTTTCATGATTTGAGAGTCTGAAAATGCCAAAGAAGACTCTAGGGGCAACGTTTTAGTAAGGTTAGTCTCCAAAGTACGAAAAATTATAAAACAATCTAGAGGAGAATTCTCTTAGCTAAGGAGAACTAAGGTATTCCTTTTTCATAGTTAATTGACAAGGTCTGAAAAGGGTTAAACTATCACCATACTGACGCTCCTTCAAAAAACAAGAAGAACACTTCATTTTTAACTAGTGTGAGGGAAATAAAAATGACTCGATGCTTTTGTCCTAAATTTTTAGTGAGCATGGCAATGGAATAAAGAATGCTTAGAATCTTTTTCATATTTTAAACTAGAGCACAAAAAGAGAAAAGTATTCTAAAAAAGGTTCCTTCTTCGTAAATTTAGTTTCTCGAGTCTAAAAAAGAGATAAACCTATACCTGGGAATACTCTTCTAGTTAGAAACAACTAGAGTATTCATTTTTTGTAAGCAATCCACATGGATAAAAAAGAAGATAAACTTATACGTATGTGGATTTTCCTTCACATCCTTTAATGAGTTTCAAGGGACAAGTGAACTCGAAAATTTATTCATATTTAAGGAGTCAATACAGATCTTAAAGGTAACTCCATACCTTTCCCATAAATTTTTAACGAGCCCAAAAAAGTCAACTCGTGTCCTCCTTACTGTTTTTAACGATCTCGAAGGAAAGATGGAAGAATGCTCTAAATGCAAGGAGACGAGTGTTATAGGTATGCGTACCTAGTTCCAAGCATGAGGAACAAGCCTAAGCATAGTGCAAGGAATATGAGAAAGATAAGGACACTTGGGGGCCATCTCCTCCAGGTAAAAGGTGTCAAGTTGCAATGGAAAAATGACACAAGGTCGAGTGATGATGAGAACATATATGAGTGCTTATGTATCGAGCTAAAAGCATGGAAGCTGACATCAGGCTCATAAGCATATGAGGGCATAGAAAAATGAGGTTACAAATTAAGAAAAAAGGGCAAGGCTAGTAAACAGTTGTAAATTTAGTTAAGAATATTTTCTCCAAGAAGCATAGTATCGAGATCATATTCAGAATAAGAGATCCAACACAGGTCAGTTTGGTAGAAACATTCAGAAATTTTGCATCTTCAATAAGGGACATAGTCAAGGCATAGTTAACCAAGGAAGACTCTATAGTTTCAAGGTCTGAGTATTTATAATCATTAAGACCAAACTCAAGAGGAAATTTAAAGTTGACATAACTGATTGGGTCTGCAGGGACAGATTCAACATTACAAGAGTTGAAAAATTCTATAAGAAGGGTCAAATTCATCATGATTATTGAATTATTACTCGATGGGAGATTCCAAAGAGTAAAAAATGCAATCATAGGAGGATTGGTCATCAGACAGATCAGATTCAATAAGCAATTCATGGCCGAAATTAGTCACAACTGAGTCGACATCCATAAGTCACAACTGAGTCTACATCCCTTTGTCCTTTGAGCAGCCATTGATTCTCCTCCGAAGCTTGCCATTGACTTGTCATATTTCCATTGATATGGAGGACTGAAGTGGTGGAGGCCTAGGTGGAGGACTCAATTTATCGATTTCAATGAGGTGCCGACAATGTTTGTCACTTATATTTATGTTTATACTTAATAGAAATATCCATTTTTTGTCCATTATGTTTGTGCAACTATGAATATTCTTATCCATGGATGTTTTTAATTTGATTATATACATTGGATTTATATATTCTAGAGTAGGTTATAATGCTTAATATCTATCATGCTTGTATTTTTTGTTGTTGTTGAGAATGAAATGTAGGTGCAAGTGTGGTTGAAAGCTCAACAGGTATCTATTACAAACTCCTAGAACAAGGTACACTTCTCATCCCTTTGTGTTAGTATTGTTTATCTCTTTAGCATATTGGAAGTGGATTGATTTCTGGTTTCATACTATCTGTTGTGTTCTATTAAATTGAGCACATAGATCTATGGACAAACACACAACTCACATGATAGATCACACAATTTACTCAGTTATTGAAGAATGAAACAGTGCAAAAATGGCTTGCAGCTGTAAATGCTTTTCATTAATCAAAGAGTAATTAGATAGATAATTACAATGAAGTACAATGGCTTTAATAGCCACAAGCAATTCAAATCCACATGAGGAAGTTCGAATTGATTAGACTCTACTTAACTGTAGGTAACCAAGACCTTGTCTAAATCACTATCGGAGGACTCAATAGTTAAATGACCTTGTCTAAACCATAACCAGAGTTCATTGGAGCTCTAAAACATAACTCAAGTGTTACATTCAATGTTGACTAAGGTTAACTGATAGTGGTAGGTGATAAATGCGCCCCACATGAGTGCAGTCAAGTAAACCTAGCGCTAACTGAATGTGGAGGACTAGAATTGAATGTAACTGACTGCTAACTTAGCTTGACTAGTCACTAACTGAAGTGAACTGACCTTGGTTGGTTTCGACACTCCCAGTGGCTTCCTAAATTGTAGGGATTGGTCTAGGAGGCTCCTAAACTGATGTAATCAAGTGCAATCAGTGGTAGTGAGCCTTAATTAGTGTTCCCCGCACTTTAGTAATTGAAACATGTGCGCCGATTAGGTCAAGTGGACTCAATGGTGTTAATGACTATAAATAGACTGGATGGACTCCCGATTTAGACATATGACCAAATTTGGACAAAGGAGGATTAATAATCCTAACATGTTCCACCCAAATTCATATGATTTTTTCTCTGTAACAGACATCTAGGGTCACTTTTACCTCCTTCAATTTCTTCAAAGTCCCCAAAAAGTGATCCAGGATAGTGTTTTTCTCCTTCCTTCACACCCAGCTTCACACATTTTGGAATTATAATCCAAGATTCAAAGTTTAGTTGAACTCCTAGTCCATGACCATGCCATAAAAGTTTCATCCCAAACCAAGCTCCCATCAACCCTCGAGACACCAATCTTTGAAAGTGATTAATTCAAAGTTTATACCAAATTAGAGAAAAATGGGCTCAAGTCTCTCATGGGTGCTTATGTGACATTTCCTATTGGCATCCAAATGCCTCAAGTCTCACCCAATTCCAACTGTAATAGCTCTTTGTAATCCCAAAACAATTTTTGGGCTCTTTACCTTTTCTTCTTTTTTCTAAATCCTGATGTGTCAATCTCAACTTTTCCCAATCCTTTCTAATATTTTTCGATCAGAAATCGGAAGTCGGAACACACAATTGACCTGAAACGAGTCATTCTCAACTTGTTGAATTTGACTACTATCTTTCATAGATAGGAAGTCGAAAGTCGGAAGTGCAAAATATTTCCTTCATAGAACCTTCCTTAAATCAACCTCCATGAACATTTACACTGAAATGCACGTGGACTTCACTCTGCGGCCTTCGTGGATCACTCTTCTTGCTTGCACCTTGCAGAAAAAATTAGCTGCAGCAACATACTTTGCTCTGTGGACCTTTTCCCTATCGCACGTGTAAAATTTTCCGCATAGTACCACTGTAGAACCCTTCTTCCTCTATGGACCTCTGGGGTCTCACCACTACATTTCGATCCAAAATCCGACGGCGCGTGGATTTCTCTTTTTAAACTTACCAAAAAATCACAAGGATAATTTTTTTTTTTGTAAATGTGACCATAAGCGTCACTTAAGCGATGGCTAGTCTCATAAGTGTCGCTTAAGAGACGGCGCCTTGTGTGAGTGGAAACTATCCTACCTAGAAAAAAATGGATTTCAATAACACACATTCATTACAATGTTCAGTGCATCATGGGTTGATATTAATGCCTTAGACATTGTTAGGGGATAAATCATGTTAATTAAACACTAAATGGATAATTGGTGTGCGAGGAAGTATAGAGTTTTCATATAAATAAAATAAGATATATTCAAAATGCAATTATGTGTGGTTTAGCAGTGCCCTTTCAAGGTGATCATGGCTAACATGTATGAGTGAGTACATGCTTGTGGGATAAGAATGCAAGGTTTGGGTATGGTTGTTAATTATTTAAATAGAACTAACTCTAGTCACAATGCATCACATTTTGTTAAAAATATAGAGAACATTTTTAATCTTAGTTTTTAATTTGTAGTGTTGAAAAAAAGCTATTTTTGTATACTAATCATTTTATAGTCAGGATGTTTTTGGGAGCATGACCAATCTTATAAAGCATTTGAGTCTTTTATCCAAAACTAGTAGGTTCCTAACTTCAAAGGAAAAATTAAAGTTACTTTTTTGGTAAAGACTTCTTCGATTTACATTTTCAATCTAACTATGGTTATGATTAATATTATACAATGCCCATGGTTTTGGGGCACTGGAGTTTTGTATCTTAATCAATGGTCTCTAGATTTTGAGCTAAAATAGGAGATTCCATCATATGTTTTAGTGTGGGAGAGATTGCCGCATATCTCTTTTAACAACTATGCATTAAGAGGCTTGAGGCAATATGGAATAAGTTAAGAATATTTGTTGATAGAGTTGATCCAAGACCGAAGTTCTTTAGTTGTGCTTGAATTCACATTGAAGTATAACTTAAAGAAGAGCTCCCATGAGAAATAGAGCTCCAAAATCAACAAATAGACCCTTGTGCAACCATTCCACTATGAAAATATGCCATTATAGTGCAATAGTTGTC
>LPNX011057115.1:196370-274408 GCA_001517045.1 Pseudotsuga menziesii
CCACAAAATGTTAACTAAGAGGCTAGACAATTTATGAGGTTATATTCCTCTTAGGAAAACACATGGTTATTAGTACATGGTCCCATCCCACACATGATGATATAATATTCGTTGATGGTATAAAATACATTGAACATATTTTTCACAATTGAAAGAGAAAAGAGTTTGTCAAAACACTTCCCATTTGTTCAATATACATGTTATGCGGATGACTTCCTCATAGCTATGAGACTGGGGCATTAAGGAACTACTGATTGCGTTGTTTCTGATACAAGGGGGTTTATGAACGAGATTGAATTGGAGGTAAAAGCCAGTCGGGAACCACAGGATTATTTTGGGTTTTTGCTTATATTGTTAAATCGGAATCACGAGAAGCTCTGGGTGCAGCAGAGAAGTGCTATCTGTGATATTTAGAATGGGAATGGGAGGGGTTTCTACCCTTTGTCCGCAAAGGAGGGTTGGGATTTTAGATGGTGGGAAGCATTCTTCAAGGGGTTACATAGGCATCACTATGCAGGATTCGTTCAAGGGGGGCCTGGATATAAAAAAATGGTGCTGGATCTTATCAGAGAGGGTTTTTTGTCCTATTATGTTCAGTCTGTTGGTTATTTTAATTGTGTCCCTGTTATTGGTACATGGCACCGGGGTTGTTCTGTTAAGGGACAACAATCTAGGCAGGCAGTGCTTTGAGACCTCAATTGCAGACAAGGACAGTCTGAAGAGGTTTAGGATTGCGATGGTGACTTGCTCGGATGAGTCTGGGACCATTCCTGCAAGGTCCTTTCAGGGGCTTATGAAATTGGTTGAGCCCAACAAAAGAAGCTATGCTGACAGACATCGGTATGATTTTATTGATGAGAGCAATATTGTTTATAAGAACAGGCCCCCCAGCTGGAGTAAGATCCTGGAAGTCCAAAAGAATCTGCCCAAGTATGATTGGATCTTCTGGAATGATGCGGTATGCCTTGCTCCATACAATGACCCCTCTCTCCAATATAAGGGATCATTTATCTGTATAAGCAAATAGTAGGTCGTAACTGGTTCTACATGATCTTTTGAAATTGTTATTTTTTGGGTTATTGGGTAATTATTCCATTTCTTAGGAGTTTACATGCTCATCATGTTTGGTCTATTCAGGTTTTTTATTTATAATAGTTTTGGTAAATTGGATCATAACCCTTTCCCTATCTATTCCAAACGGAAATTGTTCCTAGTTGCATTCTAAAGTTGTCTTGTCTACAGGTCCATATATGGATGTCAAAATGTTGAATTACATCAAGGAATAACACATAACACTCCTTTTCACCTGGAAAGAATTGACCAAAGATGTTTTGCAGTATCCTACACAATATCCAATCGCAATTGTAATGCTGTAAACTTCACTTTTTAAACATGACAACAAGGAAAATCCCATTGGAAAATACCCATATTGGTGCATGTTTTGCACATGGATTTCTTGGTACAAACATGGTATTGTTATCATATAATCCTCTTGCAGTGAGAAGCTGGTTCTTGGTACAAACATGGTATTGTTAGCATAAAATCCTATTACTGCCGAATAGAAGCTGGTTCTTGAAATGGAACAATCCAATAGGCATGCCATGTATAGAGGAGCACAAAAAAAAATCAATATCATCTGTAGAAAGAACTTACAAGATAACATATATATATCATGTAAGCCAGAAGATGCCACTAGCAGAAAATAATCTTCTAACAGTCGAGCCTGATGCCTCAGATGAGCATGCTTTCCACATTTATCAGTATTATAACCCAACCTCTATTTGCATGCCCAGTTGGATGGGTAACATTGCAGCCACTCACAATATTTCGATCTTTGAATACTACCTACTGGAAGGGAAGAGAAAATATCTCATGATCATTCTGTTTAGTTCTCAAGTTTAGATCATTTTACAATGCATGCAAAAACACATCTTTTATAACTGGCAGAATACACCAAACAAAGTACGTGTGACGAATGTTCATGGTCACAGGCTGGACAAGTCAGATCCACTGTTTCGCAACTAATTAGCAGGCCACTAGACAAAGGCAGAGCTTAAATATACCATCACCACAGATCTGTAAACAAACCAAGCATCAACTCCATTGTTGCATTCATTTGGAGAATTTGTTAAAAATTTGCATGGCACAGTACAAGCAAGCAGCTACTAAGCTATAGCTTAAATAGGCAAATTAGTATGAATTAGAGAATAAGACCTTTTATAGTTTCCCCCCGCAATAAAATTCTATCTCTTAACACATTTCCCTCAGTTTGTAATCAATGGAGGAACTCTTGAAGAATTTTACTAAAAGGATAACAGTATTCTGAGGACTCTAACAGGACACTATCTGGAAGAAATAAAACACTAGTAGCCTGGCTAGAGGTATCTGTTGCAACTTGCAAGAGAGAATCCTCTCAATTCAAAACTGCATCTGTCCTTTGACGTTAGCATTGTAGCTAAACAGCCTACCACATAACCAATACCCCAGTTACTTGTAATTCACTTCTCATCATTAACATTTCCAAATGTGGCAGCTTTTGACAATGATTATGAACCTGTTTTTAAAATGGATGGATCTACTGTCGATTTAAAGGGCTATTCCTGGTTGACCCATACTCACCATTTTGAAGGGTAGACCCAGAAGCACCAATCCCTTGAGAAGTAATGGATGGAAAAGGGTTGGGTGGATTGCACTAGTGAATCTAGATTAATGAAGGAACAATACAACCCAACCCCAAAATGATTTGGTAACTTTAAATCTAGTGTAATGTAGCTCTAGGATGTTAGTAGTGACTAACATCCCAAGTACTTGTCTTAAAATAAGAGTGAGACTTCTAGATACCATGACACCTCCTAAATCACCATGTTAGTAGATTTTGAAGTCATTTCTAGAGAACATTGTAGCCTTGAGCATTCAAAATTGACTAAAACAATTATTCATTGGGGATCATCTTGCAAATTACAGTAAAAGTATGTAGGTCACTGCCATGCTTGTCACATCTACTATACATGAAGCAGCAAATTTAGTGAAAACAGTGCATCGTCTTCGCATTCTTTTCCATCAAGAACAAAAAGCACAGCTTTTCGCAGTGCCCGACATGCATGCTCAAAAGGGATGTCAATATTTTCAGCAAAACGCTTGATTGCCCATCCTTCAATACACAAAAAACTAACTGCTCACAAAGTGTGAGTAATGAAGTATCTTTAGATGTCTGCTCTATTCAAAATGTGTCCTCTCTTGAAACTGGGATATTTCTTAGAGACACTTTCCACAGACCTTCCTGGAGCAATGATAAAATTAAATACAGCCATGCACTATGCCTTAAGAATAACCCACCCCTTAAGTATTTGAGAGTTAAAGAAATTATTTAATCCCAATGACTAATTCATTCACTGATAACATTAACAGCTATTACCTGATGTCAATGGAGAAAGCTGTTTGCAGATAATCAATGCATCAGTAGTATAGAATCATAACCATTATTTGATATAACTTTACAAGTTTGTACCAGAGGTGTTCTCATAGAAAGGATTATCCTTTGTGGGGAAAGAGATGTTACCAACCTGAGGTATTAGCCAAAGATCTAAATTCTATTGCATTATGGGGAATGCAAGTAAACCCCCCCATGCATGACAATAAAACAAGACAAACTGAATGACACAAACAACCACCTATCCAAGGAGTACGAAGGCTAGAAACGAGACCAATTGAATGACACAAATCATGACCTACCTCAGCAGTACCATGATTCTTATTTGTTGCTCCATTGAACTGAATTATCCAAAGTGCTGGTAGGATGGTATTCATAGTAGGATCCAAAATTAGTAGATCCATAGTTGCAATCTTCGGAGTATATTGGAACTAAGAAAGCGTCGAAGTCCTAAGCATCCATACTTAACTGCTTCTATCTGGAATTTGCTCACATGTTGTTCCTCAAAAGTTATGCAGGAGCTCTGCGAACCATAAACAGGCGTTCAACTATGTCTTTTGGATCTGGGGTTGTTCATTCACAAAATTTCCCTGTTCCTGGTGATTCAGACAACTTGAAGAATTTGGCTAATGGATGCCAAATAAATCTATGGATTGGTTTTCCTTTTGCACCAAAAAAAAAAAAACTCAACACAAAATAAAACTAGACATCTCACCAAAAGTGTTCAGGTCCATGCACATTTTTTGTAGCAATCCTCAGCCATATCTCCTTGACAAATGGATAAACCAGAAAAAGATGTTTAGTTTATTCTTTGCCTCTTGTTACAGAGGACGTTCATGCCATTCCTTAATCAAGTTGTCGTGAGTAGTCTTCCATGCAGCACTGGGGAGATGTCTTTGGAAAAATTAGGTGCTTCCAAACCTTGTTCTCATTTGCTTCTAGCTATGCTTGTAATACTTTTGCTTCCCAGGAGGCCTATGATCACCTGAATTCAACCACATGTCGTACCCACCCTATCTAGTTTTTTAGTGATAGGGTTGTAGACACAATTAATTACTAAGAATACAACTTTTTGGCATGCAAGATGCAATTTATCTAAAAACGTAAAGCCCTGCATCCTTTCCGAGCACCATTTGGTTCCTAAATAGGTGGCCGAGTGTAAGTGGGAAATTAATGTCTATGCTGTTGTAGTAAAGTATCCATTAATTTTGCCATCACTTCCAAGTGTGAGATCTTTTCACACCATCAGTGACTTCAAAAATCTACATTGTCACCAGTTCCTAACTAAATGGTACAGGTCTTGTGTTTTAGATGATTTATATTGAAAATGTTAGCATTACCAATCTTTTGAAATGTAAGGAATGGCAATGATTGGTTACGAATTTCTATTCACGTAATCTGCAAAATAAATAGTTAGAGAGCAATGTGATGTTAGATCTTATGTTCTTTATCTATCAGTATTTGGGTTGCAACTTGTTACTTGTGCACATTGCATGCTTTCTGATAAAACTTTCACTGTTGAAGGTTATTCCATTTCAAAGAGGAACTGCATGGGAGCAACCGCCTCCAGATCTAGCATCCTATTTGTTTAAAAGTCGAATTGTCTATTTGGGAATGTCACTTGTACCAGCTGTGACAGAATTAATTATGGCAGAATTACTCTATCTGCAGTATGATGACCCTGAGAAGCCTATCTACATGTATATCAATTCCACAGGAACTACAAAGCTTAGTTTACTATTTTTACAGACTTATCACAACTTATTTTTATCATGATATTCTTCTCCTGCATACAGTTTTTGGCGAAGAATTTTACCCATTCATACTAGGTAATAAAGACATTTTCTGCATAGTTGTTTGTCATTTTTAAATTGAGGATATTGGATGATTAAAGAAATATATGCATAGAACAGTACTCTGTTTTTATTGGATTGGTTCAACATCAATGAGTCCTCAGTGTTCCCCAAATAAAACTTAAGCAAAATGACTTTACTAGGATCCGTTCTCAGGCATTCCTAGTTTTTGTGAAATGACTTTACTAGGATACTTCTATCCATTTCACAAAAAACCCTTCAAATACCACCAATCTTGTTAATGAAACTTGTCCAATTAAGAATTCCCTCATAACATTATTGCATAACATTATTGCATTGGCATACACTACAAGAACCCCTATCATTTTATTTCATCTATCTTCCTTGAAACTCACTACCATTCCTATGTCATGGATAACATCTCCTACCAATGTGTAGGAGTGTAGCAAAAGAAATTAACACATAGAACTTAAATTTAGTTAAACCCTTCGGATACCACCAACTGTGTTAATGGCACTTATTTAGTTTTAATTAAACCAATTGAAAACATAAAGTTATTTGGAACAAAAAAGGAAAATGCTTACTTGGATTTTTTTTCCAAATTCTTTTCTCTATTGCAGTCACTTGAGGCTATTGAGGCTATCTATTCATTCTGCAATAAAAGAACCTATTCATTCTGCAATAAAAGAACCTAGAGAAAATTTCTGAATTGTTACATGGACTCTTTTTCAAATTCAATTCTCTATTACAATCACCTTGAGGCTATCTATTCATTCTGCAATAAAAAAATCCTGGAGAAAATTTCTGAATTGTTACATGGAATTTTTTTCAAACTCAATTCTCTATTTACAGTCACCTTGAGGCTATCAATTCATTCTGCAATAAAAGAACCTAGAGAAAATTTCTAAATGGTTACAGAGCCGAGAGAAAAGTTCTGAATTGTTACAAAACCAGTAGTATGAAAATCGACATACCATAATCATGTCTCCATTTCACATAGTGTGGCAAGATTCTGTCCACAATGTCATGGCTGATAGTGTCCATGTATTTAGCAGCCTTGAGCTCTCTGAACTTATTCATGTCACAGAGATTTCCATGGGTGTCTTTGTAAATTGGAAAGCACTGCCCAATATTTTATTGTGACTGTTGATCATGTATTCCTTAACCTCTTCCTAGTCTGCAGCATAAATCTTGTTTTATGAACATAACCTACCACCTACATATGTTCCCAGCCAAGATATACAAATATCGCATAAAATTCCTCATAATGAAGGTGTTAGTCTACCCCCACCACGAATTTGTATACCCTGCCATTTACCTTAGCCAAACTGCATCTTGGTGTCCTTTGAAATCTGGTGCCTTTTATCACTGTTCTCACTTTTGCTGCATCATACCACCTGCCATCTGCAACATGAATGCTGGATGGCAATACATAAAATCCATACTTTCCAGGCTTTAAGTTGCAAAAATGTTGCAATTAAACTCTCCTACCTCAAAATGACAATGAAATCTGGATGCATCAAACAAGGACCTACACCGAAGGATCAGGTTAAAATGGCTTCTTTCTTAATAAAGTCTTGAGTCCATCTGAAATGCCTTGCACGACCAAGAAGGTCAACTGTGCAAGCATAGTGCTTCTGGCATGACACTTCTCACTCGTGTTGTATCAATGTTTTTGAAGTATGCCAAAAGGAGGGTTGGAATATTGGTAGAAAAAAATTAGAATAATGTAACATATTGCTGAACGGTATGGATGGATATTAATATTCCTACCATCGACCTATGGGGTGTTCATCACAGATTTTATGATTGTTCAAATTGTAACAAAATGGCAGTATAACAAGCAAATACACTGATAAAAGACAAATAATCAACTAGAAACAGTGTATGGTCATTGGTAAATGTGTTACCTATATTAGTGCAAAGGCATCAGAATAATCCACATTGAATTTTTTACCTGTATTTTGTATGCTTTTCATGACTTTGTTGGGATTGTTCCTGGGATCATTCTACAGCAAATTCCACCCATTGTTAACCTAGATCCTATTTGTCAGCCAATTGAAAACATGTGATTTTAAGGTAGTTCTATAGTTATAACTAAAGAGCTCCCTGTCTCATATTCTCAATGTAATAGCTGAATTATTAACTTAGGTAAATTTAGTCATCTTTTATAATAAACCTTAGAAAGCTGTTGAATTATTTCCAATTAATCCCAAAATGATGAATCCTTGAGCTTGTTTAGGGGGAATTAATCCCAAAATGATGAATCATCGGCACACAACTTGACCACCATATCAATTTCCCTCTTGATAATAGGCTTTATTGTGGACTCACCATTTGCCAACTGAACTACAAAATTGAAGTATGCTTTCGTAGTAGGAACATCAAATGACAAGAATGCCTTCTCTAGACCCACAAGCAATGCATCAAGAATGTGATCACAAAGTTCTCTTGATTTTGAATCAGATGAAGGTGACACCAGAGCATTGATGAAAGCAATAGTTGAATCTCTTACTGAATTAGAGACTCCTGTTGGAAAATTACCTACAGCTGATTGAGCAGTATATCCTAGTCTTGATTGTGTAGTATATACTACCTTTTTATCAACATTCCTACAACTTTACATATCTAGACAAATATCTATAATGACTTGCACCACATGGATGACCCAACCTTGTCATTTGCCTAAACAGTACTCTAAGATGGCCTTTTCCACCATTCATTTGAAAATAACATGAAAGTGAAAAAATGATGCAATTTTTTCATTATGGTTCCTTTAATTCTGTTCTTTTGAAAATTCCTAAAAACTTGTTCATAAATTTGCTTTTGAAAAAACAAGGTTCGCTACTCTTCTTTGACCTTCTTTGTTATCAAGAATGTTTGACCTTTTTTTGCAATTGTTTGGTAAGGGTTTGAGGTAATAAATAATATAGTTAGTGTAACTTGGCTTAGGGTTACCATTAGACTAGCTTTTCAAAATTTCTCAATCTTTATTAAGCATAAAATTTTCCTTGTGGCTATAAATTTAGAGTAATGACATTGAAAAAGAGTAAACATCGTAGTCTATACATGTGAAATAAATGGAGGAGAACATGAAGTAAGATTTAAGGGACTGTCAAGAATGGTACAACTTTATCAATAATAACAATGGTTTACACATTTAGACAAGGTGGTCAACATAATAGAGGTTTGTCGTCCAATGTCCTTGATGACACCTTCATTTTAAAAACGAGGGCCTTTTATACTCATTGAGGTGACTTGTACACAATGGTTGTGGGCAACTATTTTCCAACTAGCTGTGACCCCTTAGAGAACACTTCATGACATTTTTGACCACGTGCTTTGTTGTTAATGCCAATAACAAAAGCACTAAATGACAAACTATAGTAAGAGGCTAAATATGACATCAATTGAAACCTAGGCTACCACTTGGTTGTTATAAAGCACCAACCTACCCAGCACTTTGACCTTGAAGGAAGAGTGGGGCTTCCAGATATGTTAAGACTGCTTTGATGGAGTGGCAGATCAAGATGCTTATTCTTAGCATTCCAGCAACCAAGTAGTTTTAATGTAGCATATACCCTACATCTTATAACAAAGATGTTAGATATATGAACGTAGGGACTGAGGATTCGCACCAAAAGCTGGACTATTTATAGGATTTAAGTCCATACTCTGCCTTACAAGTAAGTAATCTTTGGCTTTTAGAGAGTTTCAAAGAGGATAAAACCGAATACACTAGGGCAGCAATAACAACTCAAGCTAAAGTAGTTTTAACTTCTAAGGTAATCTTTGGCTTTTAGAGAGTTTCAAAGAGGATAAAACTGAATACACTAGGGCAGCAATAACAACTCAAGCTAAAGTAATTTTAAGGTAGCATGGATTCCACAAGCTAAGCACATCATACGGCAATGAGATTGAGCTGCTAAAACCTACTACTTGATTAATACCTCCACAAAATGCAGTTCTACTACTGGAAAGTCTATCATAACGAAATTCTGAATTTTGAATTCAATCTTTTAATGGATCAATAATTTTACTTGCCCAATACCTTCACAAAATGCACTGTTTTTCCACTGAAGAGATTCCATCGGAAGGGAGCTTTGCAATTTTTCTGCAAAATTATGAATCCAAATTTTTTATGGTACAACATAATCATGTACTACATATATTTATATTGCTTGAATTATTAGTTTTGGCAAACCTTTGACTGTTATAGAGCTCTGGTTTTGATAGTGAACGTGATTGCAGACGAGGCTTCTGCAGTTGCTACAGCAAAGAACGAGAAAAATAATAGTCCATTAAAGGTACAGGTGCATGGTATCAAAATTGAGCCTAGGCCAGCTCAAAGCAAAGAAAGGTTTCCTAGACCTTCCAAATCTAGTCCATATGGAAGTGACACGGAATTTTCCAACACTGGTTTCCTGAATCAATTGAAAGAAGAGCTTTCCTGCACGGTAATTTAACTCTGATTATTATTATGTAATAACTAGCGTATGGAACTATGTTGATAGAAAAAAATAGTTGAGGTGAAAAGGGAGCTCTTTCCTATTTTTTAATCATTAACAGAAATTTCCAAACTGGCATGAATTCTGTCTTTTATGTAGATTGGCATTGATAAGGATACATCTTCGTGCAGGTTTGTCTTGATATCTGTTTTGAACCCTCCTCCACATATTTTGGTCATAGGTAATCTTTTACTGCTACAGTCCCACCACGCAAGAAAATTCATACTAAACTATATAGATTTATCTCTACGGATAGAACATCAACCAGGACGGGAAGGTTGTAGAGTGGAGAATCATGTGCCGAAGAATCAGCATCAGTCTTGAAATTAGCAAAGACCAGCAAACCAATTGTGTGCTGTTAAGTTCCACTGGAGGACAACTTACATTGCTGAGAGTACCTCAACTGTTTACTTCTAATGCCGACTACACTACTTTCCTCTATATTTGATATTTATGAGAATGTTAGAACTTAGTATTTGTTAATTTATTACCTAATTCTGGCTTCAAACTGCCCCCTTGACTCTATTTGGACATTGTTGTAGTGTACCTAATATAAGGTAATATAAATAACTATATAATAGTATTAATACATTAATAGAGGGTCACTTCTAAGCCCTTAGGAATATGCAATAGTAAATGAGAAACGCCAAGAAATTACTATCCAAAGTGGGTGGCATCTGACAGTCAAAAAACGTATTTCCCATGAAATGTGAGAAATGGGAAAACACTAGGAAATTGTAGTCTAGAAACAGGGAATAAAGAAAAAAAAGAAAGAAATTATATTAATGTCCACTATCTTTGAACTAATAACTAGTTATATTTGTAGTAGTGATATGGACAATCAACACATAGATACACTTAGATATAGACATATATCTGTATCAAAATGCAGTGCAGTTTTAATCAACTAATCATATGTGGCTAGAAAGTGATGCATTGTTTGTGTAGATGGCAAGTCCTGCATCATTTTGAAAATGTCATATGGTGAGCATTCAATCTGCTTGATGGCACCCTAAGTAATCCAACCAAGGTTTAGAGCCTTGTCCATTTGTTACCCAAAATACATGGACATAAGTATGAACCCAAGACAAGATACCTCCTTTAGTTCTCAATAATCCTTTAGCTCCAATTGAGGATAGTGGAGTATGCATCAATGTAGTTCCTCCCTCGACTAAGCTATTTTTCTGTTACGCATAATTACCATGCTTAGACTTGGCAAGGAAGGTAACTTTCCATACTTAGCATACTTACACTTGGCTTACTGAGCATAATAACAAAAAAACTGTTTTAATGTAAGAGTCGTTACTGAGGACTATGTCAGGTATTGACTTAGGCTACTTGGCATACTTGGTAGTACTCACCAATATACAGGAGTATGGCAAGTAGTGACAAACAACACAACAATCAGTTGTTAGTGCAATGAGATGCAATTGATTCTTTATTGCTAAACAATTATGGACATTAGAGAACCAACCATCCAAGTACTTGACTCTTAAAAGAATAATGGGACTTCCAAATATTGTGAGTGACGTGACACCTTGATTTGTGATTGTGAACATTCCACTTCCTGTTAAGATGATCAACTAGTAAACAAGTTCGCTGGCACTTGTCATAAAGTTCCTTGGTTTGGTAGTCCATAAATAGATTCCCATAAGACCATTTCCAATCCCCTTCCAAATGGGTCCACTAATATCCAAACTCAACTTGAACATACAATCTTCTGGAATTGTCTGACATAATGCAATAGAAGCAGGTTGGTCAACTGCCTGAAGTCTTTGATAATGATGAATCCTTGCAGCATTTTTTCCAGCCATGAAGCCAAAGAAGATGAATCCATCAATAAGAACTTTTCTTGCAAGGTGTGTTTCAAGTTAATATAACTCGGATCACCTATTAAAATATTAACAAATAGCTATAGCACCTTTGTATTCATTGACTCATTATGGCATCCATCCAAAGCATCAATTAAAGGCAAAAAGTTACCATTGCCTCCAAGAAATTCCCGGAACTTGTTGGATTGGTTCAACATCAATGAGTCCTCAGTGTTCCCCAAATAAAACTTAAGCAAAATGACTTTACTAGGATTCATTCTCAGGCATTCCACCATATCAGTTGCACTTGTAAGTAGATGCTATTTAATAGATAAGTTAACCTCCTTGCTTGAGTTCATTTATTTTACCAGGCTTTCCATGTTCTTCAACAAAAATAGATTACTATACATACATCTCTCTTCTATAGAGGGAATTAAATTATTGAACAGGATTCTACATTTGTATTTTATTTTTTAAACAGTTGTAGCCGTCGGATAAGTGACAGCTTGTATCTGTCGGTTAAGCGATGGCTCCGGCCTGCAGGTGTCGGTTTAGCGACGGGTTTCTTTGTCGGTTAAGTGATGGAGACCGCCTATAGGTGTCAGTTAAGCGACGGCCTGTAAATGTATTTTTTTTTTTAAATTTCTCCATCGTCGGATAAGCGATGCTTACGTTTTCATTATTGTCGTTTAAGCGACAGCGTAGTTTAAAATTTAATCTGAATTAAAGGTCGGATAACCGATGCTTGACATTTAACCGACGGTAAGCTATGTGTCACTTAACCGACGGATTTAAACACTGTCGGATAACCGACGGAAGCTGACCGACGCTTAAAAAAAAATCATAGTATCGTACATGCGACAGATCAGTGTCGAAAATCCGACAATACTGCCGTCGGATTTTTGGTCGAAATGTAGTAGTGTCTCTTCTAATCCATGACATTTTCTTTGTCGCACCTATGGACTTTTTTCGTGGCTCCCCGCATAAATTTCTTCACAATATCTTCATGAAATTTATTCACAATGCCTGCGAGTTCTAGTATTTTGTCACCCACACATCCTTCTATCATGGTCATTCCATGTCATACTCCTTTTTCCCACTTGGCAGGGTTGGGGTCCCACCTTAGATTTTCCAAAAAATCTTATTTTTCCATTTTCAAAAGTGGTAATGCCTCACTAGGAATTTTTTTTTGGAGAGGTTGTTATTGGAGCCATTTCCAATTAAAATTGAACATGTTGATAGGAAATATCTACCCAACGGATTTCCCAACCACCAATATTCAACGCGGAAGTCAAGGCTATTTTTTGAATCATATATGTTGATCATGATTTTTGTTTCCCCGACTATTGAATTTGATTTGTTATCAAATGAAATCCTCAACATTCTTATGCATTCTGATTTTTCTTCCTATAAGTCTGGATTCTAATCCAAAAATACCCAATGATGTAACCATTATCTCTAATATCACATTGTCACATCCCCTCCCATCAATATGATCATAGAGGGAACATGAATGATTTAGGGGGTGCTATAATTTTGGCTCGTAATCCATATTAGGAATCCATTAAAATCTAAATGCATGTGCAATTGTAACAATAAGATACACATCGAAAGTTAAATTCTCTTTGCACACACAACACACACATATCAACATTTTTATCAAATGCATAGTAATAAAACAAGCACACACATAATTAATCTCATTCTCATGCTATGCATAAGAATCTAATTGAACAATTCAAGCCGAATCATCTCATTCAATTTAACACAATAAACAATCATTCATAACACATAAATTATGCATAATCAGATACAACAATGGACACTTATATTGATTCAAGTTGTCCAAACAATTGTATATGTGGCTACAATGTTCCACCCAATCGTAGGTCTCTGACCATCCTATATTATTTTAGCACTCAGAGACCACCCTCTATATAGGGCTATGTATCCACTAAGGAGGAACTACTATGGCTCACTCACAACAAAAGGCTCAATCACACATGCTAAGCTAGCACAGAACTTGGTATATCAAGCAAGTAGGGAGGAAGGGAAGGATTTTTCTGAGCCATTGAGCTCAATCATATAGTTAGAGGCATCTCAATTAAGCTCAGATAGTCCAAGCACTCCCATCACCTCCACTATCAACCTGATTAAGGTCCCCTTTTCTTCTATACAGTCCCTTGGGTACCCCTTCCCTCAACACTAACCTAGGTAGGTATGTCTTGTCCCAACTACTGAACCAATATATATTTTCGTGTGCATTGGCTCTTCCATGGAAACCAACCTTTTATTTATATTACACTTGCACCCAGTTTTGGATTTTTTCCTAATTTATGACCATGTGACTCTCAATCACAGATTTCAACTTTTGGGCCTTCAAAACTGGGTTCTCCCATGATTTGCAGAGATCTTTCAGCTCCCAAATTATCCATGGTTTTATATGTATCGATTCCCTACCAAATGTAACTTCCCACATGAATGTTTGGGCAAGTTTTGCACTTCAAAATGCAACTTCCTTCCAAGTTGTGATGTATGTTTTTTACATAGATGTGAATGCATAGTATGCTCTAAATTTCTCTCTATTTTGTCCAAAATGGAATGGGAGAGATGGAAAATGAATTTCCATGAATAATATTACTTACAGGTCATGTAAACTGATCCCATAACCTACCATATGAATTTATGGGTTTTCACATCCCTCAATAATTAATGGGTTAATTTCAAAGTTGCTTCCTTACAATAGGTAATAAATTCTAGCAGGGGAAGTCAAGGTGGGTTATCAAGTTGAAACTTGGAAACAATGGGTTCAATCCCATAATCCCTCACCTTTCCCTTCTGGACATGCATAGATCCTATTGTTCATGTTGCTTCACCATTGGTAGCCTTTGGACATTTTATTATTACTATAAATATTTACATGTTTTTACATTTTTCCATGGCTTACAAGCACATGGTCTCAAAATATAAAATAATTTCCTTTCAATACTCTCATTCACTTGATGGGCCTTGGCCTTGTGTTCAATGTTAGGAACCATACATCACATATTTACAACATTTACCTATCAAGACAATACATTTTAAGGGTCAAAACGAGGGTATTACATTATTATTCCATGGGCCCTAAGAAATGGGGGGTGAAAAGTGATATCATATCAATTCAAGATATGAACACACAACATCACCACTAACATCTCCATTATCATTTTATGGGCCCTAAGAATCGGGGGGTGAACATTGATATCCTATGAATTCAACATAGACATGTCAAACTCTAGCAAAGATCTTATTCCCTCCACTTACTATTATTGTAGAAAATTGAAAACAAATGAAATTAAATTAAAATAAAAAGGAGATTATATGAAATTAATTTAAAATAAATGAAATGCACCACATAATTTAATAGGGACAATTATTTCCCATATTATATCGCATATGAGGGACATAGATAAACACACAGGAAGGTATTTCTTTTTTTTTATTTAGCATTTATTAGAAGGGGGGTGTGCGATGATTCAATTTGTTATTTATGTTTTCTATTTGGGGAATTACATTTTAGAGATATATCCGTAAGGTGGAGAGATTTTGTGGAGTGAAGTGAGATATTCAACATCAGCAACATGGAAGGTTTGAAGATTTATAGTCCTAGAACCCTCGCAATCTTTGATTTTGTAGTTTCCTTTTTTTTTTTGGAGGGATTTGGTGAAGTGAAGAGAAAACTCCAATAGGGAAAGTTTGAATGTTTATAGTCTCAGAACCCTTGCAATCTCTAATTTTGAAGTCTCTATTTTTTTCCTCGAGGGATTTGGTGGAGTGAAGTGAATTTTACATCATCAACAACAGGGAAATCTTGAAGCTTTATAGTCCCAAAATCCTCATAGTGTATGATTTTGTAGTATCCATTTTTTCCCCATAGTGGTTATTGATTTGTGAAGATTATGGTCTCGATGCAAAATAATGCTCGACACCATCAAAAACAAGTCTAGGGGTTGATTCTACCTGCATATAATAGGAATTATTTTAAGATAGACACATGAAATGCATGGTGGATCAAGTCATTTTAAGTGCTTTTCTTTTTTCATCCCTATCCTTCAACCAATTATGTGCCATTTCAGCATTGTAGGTATTTTCTTTGTATATTGTAGTTTATCAACTTGATTACAACTACTTTTCCCCTTCTAATCCACCTGTTACTAAGACATATCAGTTAGGAATGAGGCTCCCACCCATGTCCTCTATTTTTTCCATGTTCTTGGCATTCATTTCTATGTTGATTAATCATGATGAGATTAATCAATTTATTCCTGCTTCTTACATTGAGAAATCAATCTCTGTCCCCGTTATGTTTGGATAATGTTTCAATATTATTCCATATTTATAGTTTGAATCATATATTACATCATAATAAGCTAGATATATGCCACAAACCATCCTTTAAACAAGGAAATCCTTGGTCCAGTTATAACTACAAACTCAATTATCATGTTTTCCATCCACTACTTGTAGTTCTTCATTATTTTGTACTGAAAGGTCTAGTTAAATGAAACTTTTTGTTAATGATTTTTTATTAGAAAAAAAATTACAAAATAATCCCCAGTTTCTTTTGAATACCAAGAGTAATTTATTTTTTATACCTTCATAGACATTATCGACCTATACTTCCAAATGTTGGGTATTTGCAAGAATCTCATGTTATAAGCGAAGATAGATTCTATAAGGGTTTTTATGAAAAGCAACAACAATATGTTGCCAAAAGAGCACATGTTTCTTTTGATTTTAAAGTTTATATTTATGTGTTTTTTGAATTAAAGGTTACGATGATATTCTAGGTAGGCCTTGTGATATCTTGCAGAGAATAGGTTAAAGAATAAAAAAGTGGGATTATATTTACAAAGAATGTAGAAGCAAGCAGCGAGGATTTGCAGAGGGAATAAGGACAAGGATTTGACGAACATGTAACACAGAGGACAATGTTAATTCTAAGGGGGAAAGGATGTAACATCCCCTTTCTACCTTGACCCAAAAACATATACTGTAAGTAAAATGGCACTGTAAGTAACCATCCTAACCTTATGAAAAATTATGCATGTGATTAATAGCGTCAGCAGACTGGAAAATTGATGCGACTAAGAATGATTGGGGATGAATTCACTAGGGGGAAGGTTAAAACGATGAGTGGAGCCTTGGAAAGTGGAAGAAGAATAACGATTCCTTGACGACCTAAGCCTTATGGGGTCATCCTAAGTTGAAGTAAGTCATGAATAGGCTGATTACTTGGTAAACAAATAGTGGGTTGGTATGATCCTATCTTGGGTATCAAAGCAAGGATATTTATTTATTTTCAGAACACTTAATTATGGCATCAAGGACCAAGAAGATGTTCCCCCCCTAGAAATTTTAATAAGAAGCTTAAAGCTTCCTCTTGAAGAAATTATCGTCAATTATTTTTTCCCTAAAGGTTTATCTACACAAATTATTATGACAAAAGTGCGAAGAATGCATTTTAATGCATTAAGTAAAGTGAATTTATATAAATACATGTACAAATATGTATTTATATATTAAGAATCCCTTATATATACTCCTAAATGAAAAGAATTACATCCGATAAGAATATTTTCTTTTCATGACAAAATGAGAAGCTATTTATCATTGGTATAATTACATTTCCAAGACAAGTATTACTAGTGTATGCGTTATTTATAATATCCTCAATATTTAAAAAGTAAACTTTTAAATATCAAAATAAGATTGAAAACCTAAAGATTTCTTGGTTGGGCACATGACTCCAAGAAATTAATTCACCCGGAAAAGAGGCAATCTGCCTCCCATAATTGATGGTAGAATTGGTGGAATCGTGGTTATTTATTTTGACATGGGTTCACCTGCTAGAAAAATGGAGGCGGCATGGCACCCTCAACATGCTTGTATTGCATTTGTTTTTCTTGTGTTTCTCTCCTTCCCACATTATTTATATGGAGACCTACAATTTGGTGTGGGGGGTTGTTTGGCGTTGGATCTCTTGGAGATGCCTTCACTATTAAACCCATTTTGGGATCTGGATGGGTATATTGTATACCTGCATTGATTTATTTTCATGTCTGCATTGTGTAATATGATTTTGGGCGTTTTTGTCCTATATGTTAATGCATTTTCGGATCTCTAGTTTTGATCTGCAATTTTGATGTGAATTATGTAAAATGCTAAGAGCCTAGAGGCATTCTATTTGGTTTCCCGTGTTTTTATAAACCCTAGGAATGTATTTATTATGGATCTGAGCATTTGTTCCAAGCCTGCAAAACTTTTATTTGTTTGAAACAAAAGTACTGGGGCATTTTTTCCTGAAGCTCAAGCACACATAAGTGTTTGCTTGTTTGAATGAAGAGTGTTGGGACGTTTTTGCCCAAAGCTCAAGCTTGGAGAAGTGTCTATTTGTATGAATGAAGAGTGTTGGGGTGTTTTTTCCCAAAGCCCAAGCCTATAAACATTTATTTGTTTGATTAATGAGTGTTGGTGGATTTTTCCCAAAGCTCAAGCTTGTAGAAGTATTTATTTGTTTGAATGAAGAGTGTTGGGATGCTTTTTCCCAAAGCTCAAGATTGTTGAAGTGTTTATTTGTTTGAATGAAGAGTGTTAGGGCGTTTTTCCTAAATCCCAAGCCTGATAAAAATTTATTTGTTTGATTAATGAGTGTAGGGCATTTTTTCTCAAAATTCCAGCACAGAGAAGTGTTTATTTGTTTGAATGAAAAGTGCTTGGACATTTTTTACCAAAGCTCAAGATTGCCGAAGTGTTTATTTGTTTGAATGAAGAGTGCTAGGGCATTTTTCCCAAAGCCCAGGCTTGGGAAACTTTTATTTGTTTGATTAATGAGTACTGGGGCATTGTTTCCCGAATCTCAAGCTTGCAGAAGTGTTTATTTATTTGAATGAAGAGTGTTGGGGCATTTTTTTCCCAAAGACCAAGCCTGAGAAACATTTATTTGTTTGATTAATGAGTGCTGGGGAATTTTCCCCAAAGATCAAGCTTGCACAAGTATTTATTTGTTTCAAAAGAAAAGTATCGGGGAGTTTTTCCCAAAGCATAACCCTTCAAAATGTTTACTTTTTTAACTGACTAGTGTTGAGGTGTTTTCCCAAAACTCAAGCCTAAAAAACCTTATTTATTTGGTTAAATGTTGGTGTAGCCTGTAATTCAAGTTTCGATTAATGGATTGGTTACCAACGTTTTGATAGAAGCTGGAAAATGCATTTTGTTTGCTGGTGCTGCTAAGAGATGTAAGAGGTATTTGTATGTCTTCGTTTGAATAAAGAACTAGAATTTATGTGTTCATTCCGGCTAAGGAAATTAATAGTCAGTATGCTTGGAAAGTGTTGTGTGTTTATGTGGGTAAAGGGCAGGGTGACCTATAAGGAGATTTGGCCAATGCTCTATGGTTGTAGAGTTTTTTTATTTGGAGGATTTATTTATTTCAGGCATTGTTCCTGCTTAGAAAGGGAAAAAATAGACCTTGTCATAGTATGCCTTGTTGCTTATAGCTGGAGAAGTCATGGAATTTATTTTTCTTCTTTAATCATATGAGTAAAGAATCCCATTTTTCTTTTTACAACTGTGCTTAAGGATCTTGAGAGAAATTGGAATTCATATCTTGAGTTTTCTAGCTTGAGAAGTTGGACAAGGAGGTCATTGTTCATATCCATGTGAATGCTAAGAATATGGAAGAGCTTGTTAATTAATAGTTATTGTTGGGTTTCTTTTTAAGTGCAATCTAGTGATTTGTACTGTAAGATAAAGTTAAGAGATTTCAAGAAGGGTTTCTTCATTATGCTTTGTCCTACTGGATTCGTCGCCTAGCTTGGGGGGGGTTCTAGGCGAGACAACATATGCCATATGGAGCCAATGGTTGGGAGGAAAATCGCAGTCAATCTTTGAGTCACTTGAGTCATATTGTTTAGTTTGCTTAAGTACATGTTGTATGATTGATTAATTGCTAAAGTACATGTTGTATGCTTGATTCATTTTCTTAAGAAAAGCATTGTGTTATGCACAAAAAGTTGGAACCTTATAAGAATTCTTGTTATGGAATGTATTAACTGTAACTAAAGAACACAATTCTTTAGTGTCGTTTTATTCAAAGAAAAACTCCGTGACCAATGTTTTATATATTTCATGTCATTCATTGTTATTTAATGAGATACTAAGAATCTCGTAATACATATGTGTGTTGAATTACTTGAAGGTTTGGACAATATCTCAAGGACATACTTGATTAGTCATGAAAGGGAAGGGTAAGAAAAGGCATGTGAACTTAAAATTTGTATATCATAACATTTATATACTTTAAATATGCATTTCTATTATGTTTAGCCAGTGAAGAAAGTGGCACTTGAATGCAACAGAAACAACAACCTTGAATGCCTTATCTACAGGATGATAAGACTTTATGATATTAGTGGTAGTGAAGATTTATAGTCATAGATGGCTTATGTTGGCTATATTTAGGTATGCTTATTAATTAAGGATCCTATAGGAAACTTAAAAGATACATAAGATGTAGTTTGTGAGTGGTTGTATTTTCAATCTGATAATTGTTGGGATTGGTTAAGGTCATTATTCAATGGGACTAATAAAATTGGTGTACCCGAAAGTTATAAGTTTAAATGTTTTCACAATGTACCCCAAAGATATATGGATGATTGTGGAGGTATGTTACATATGGTATCCGAGTGGGTTGACAACACTCGGACCTAATGGACTCGCTTTCAAACAGGTATGTTGTGCACTTTGAGATGTATTCATTGGTTTTAGAAGAAAATTACTACAACAATAATTTCTTAAGTGAGTGATCAAAAATTGAAATGCATGAAGAAAAGATGATGGGAAGACGAGGTTGCATTAAAATGTAAATTACACAAAGGAGGAAGTAGATGTAGTACTATGTTCAATGCTAACTTAGATTGCTATACTACAGAAATATGCATATGGTATTTTTGCATGCGTATTGTTGCTTATCATACAAACTTGATTTATTGAAAGTATATTAGAAAGGTTAATTGCATACCAGGTCAAGGATGATGAAGAGAAGGAACGATAAAATAAAGTACTGGAAGTACTAAAAGTTTAATGACATAAATTTAAGTTTATAGAAAGTTTGGATTAAGATGCATATCAGTAAAGGATTATGCAAGTGTAATTAGGATTAAGTTGTTGAGAAAGTAATGCATTGAGAAAAAAAATATCTTGATGTATCAAGAGTCTATGGAATTCAAATAGTAACTTGCTATTACAATTTACAATTGTCTTTATGAGTTTATGATACAAATAATATTTCACAAGGAAATGTGAGTACAAAGTCTAGGTATTCATGGTTGCAAAATGCATCAACAGATAGACATTGAAAGATAAATGGAAGACAAATCCTACAAAGGAAAGAGGTAACATCTAGAATCAATGTGATCCACGGAATATTATGAAATGTTAGCAAGATTTTATCATCAACTAATCAATTGCATTTATGGTAAACCATAGTTAGATAATTGATATGATGAGAGTATGCTTTGTAAGAAGTTTCGAATTTTGTTTACTAAAGTACTTGAATATGGTAATTATATTATTATGATAATTATTGGTGGTGCAAACAATATATCTGTGATAAAGAAATTGAATCATAGAATTTGTTTGAATTGGCTTGTACATGTATAGATACTAGAAGCATCAAACTATGCCAAGCAATAAAGTGTTATTTAAACATTTTTAGATTATAATGTTGAAAGACTTAAAAAAACATGTTTCGAGGTTGAGTGGGTAAGCTATGGAACATTAGGATTAATAAGTGACCATGGGATATGGTACTGAGCTAGTAAGTTCAAGAATATTATAAATGTCTAGAATTATTAAAATTTTAGTTTGATGTGGAGTTGGTAGAATCTGGAACATAGATATGTTAAATGATGATTATGATATTTCATGCAGTTTATGTCCTTGTGACTAATTAAAAAAAGAGTGGTGAAACTCTTGAGCTGACCACGGGGGACACTCTGAGTTATAAGGCTCTTAAACTTATGAGAAATTGTTTTGTACTAACAAAACTAATTAATGAAAAATAAGTAAGACGGTTTGGTGTTGAGCTTCTTGGGCTCTAGAGCACCTAGAGTATTTAATATCATTATGCATAATTACAAAGATGTGATTTGTCTTGGAAACTAAAAATTTTTAGTACAGAGTCATCGGTGAACACTCTTGTGAGGTATTAGACTCCGTTGAGCGCTCTATGATATTAAGTCATATGCATGGGCAAAGAGCTGCCACAGAGAACCCAGAGGGGGTGTTAGGCTCTTAAGCAAAGAGATTCCATTGAGCACCTAGAAGCTCTTGAGAAGAATTGCTAGAGAGCACAGTGGTGAGTAGTTAGGTTCTGTAGTACCAATTGAGTGATATATATAGAGGTTGAGGAGGCTTGCATTTGAACTTGTGGTTCCTTTAGGAGATGACTCTCATGTATATATATATCAGAACTTCTTACAGAAGATTTCATCCAAGGAGTGCTTGGAACATTGATGCCATAAAAAGGGGATCTATGTGTGATCTTGGTATTTTGTGCACCATGATATGATGAATGATGAAACATTAGTTGAAAATTATGCACGGGGAGAATTCTCATGAGACAAACGTGATAGAAATGTTGTTGTTATTTGCAGTGGTTGCTTTAATTGATATGTGTTTTGGAAAATGTGAAGAAAGTTTTGATTATGTACATGTTATGTTAATTTATATGATTACTATTGTGGTGAGTCGAGTGGAAATCATTAAATGTATTTCAGGAAAAATACCTTTATACAAGGAGTATGAAGGAAAATGTTGATTATGGAGAATGTATGTGTCATGAGATATAAATAAAGGGATGATCCTACTTTAGATCATGAATTTTATGTTAATTTTATGATTTGCAAATTTTGGGTATTTGCAGGAATATCATGTTATAAGCGAAGATAAATTCTATAAGGATTTTTATGAAAAGCAACAACAATATGTTGCCAAAAGAACACAAGTTTCTTTTTATTTTAAAGTTTATATTTATGAATTCTTTGAATGTATGGTTACGATGATATTCCAGGTAGGCCTTGTGATATATTGCAGAGAACATGTTAAAGAACAACAAAGTGGGATTATATTTACAAAGAATGCAGAAGCAAGCAATGAGGATCTGTAGAGGGAATAAGGACAAGGATTTGACGAATATGTAACACCGTGGACGATGTTAATTCTAAGGGGGAAAGGATGTAACATCCCCTTTCTACCTCGACCCAAAAACACATACTATAAGTAAAATGTCACTGTAAGTAACCATCCTAACCTTACGAAAAATTATGGACGTGATTGATAGCATTAGGAGACTAGAAAATTGAAGCGACCAAGAACGATTAGGGATGAATTCACTAGGGGTAAGGTTAAAATGACCAGTGGAGCCTTGGAAAGTTGAAGAAGAATAACGATTCCCTTGATGATCTAAGACTTATGGGGTCATCCTAAGTTGAAGTAAGTTATGAATAGGATGATTTCTTAGTTAACGAATAGTGGGTCGGTATGATCCTCTTTTGGGTATCAAAGCAATGATATTTATTTATTTCTGGAACACTTAATTATGGAATCAAGTGCCAAGAACCTCTCCCCCAAAATTTTAATAAGAAGCTTAAAGCTTCCTCTTGAATAAATTATCGTCAATGATTTTTTCCCCAAAGGTTTATCTACACAAATTATTATGACAAAAGTGCGAAGAAGGTATTTTAATGCATTAAGTAAAGTGACTTATATAAAAATAGATGTGCAAACATGTAATTATATATTAAGAATCCCTTATATATACTCTTAAATGAAAAGATTTACCTTCGATAAGAATATTTCCTTTTCATGACAAAATGGGAATTTATTTACCGTTGGTATAATTACATTGTCAAGACATGTATTACTAGTGTATGCATTATTTATAATACCCTCAAGATTTAAAAAGAAAACTTTTAAATATCAAAATAAGATTGAAAACCTAAATACTTCTTGGTTGGGCGCATGACTCTAGGAAATTAATTCACCTAGAAAAGAGGCAATCTTCCTCCCATAATCGATGGCAGAATTGGTGAAATTGTGGTTATTTTTTTTGACATGGGTTCACCTACTAGAAAAATGGAGGGGAATGGCGCGCTCAACATGCTTGTATTGCATGTGTTTTTCTTGTTTTTTTCTCCTGCCTGCATTGTTATTTATAGGGAGTCCTATGATTTGGAGAGGGGGGTTGTTTGGTGTTGGATCTCTTGGAGATGCCTTCACTATTCAACCTGTTTTGGGATATGGATGGGTATATTGTATACCTGCATTGATTTATTTCCATGTCTGCATTGTGTAATACGATTTTGGGAGTTTTTGGCCTGTATCTTAATGCGTTTTTGGATCTATAGTTTTGATCTGCGGTTTTGATGTGAATTCCGTAAACTGCTAAGAGCATATAGGCATTATATTTGGTTTCCTGCGTTTTTATAAACCCTAGGCATGTATTTATTATGGATGTGAGCATTTGTTCCAATCCTGCAAAACTTTTATTTGTTTGAAAGAAAAGTACTAGGACGTTTTTTCCCAAAGCTCAATCTTACAGAAGTGTTTATTTGTTTGAATGAAGAATGTTGGGATGATTTTTCCCACAGCTTAAGCTTGCAAAAGTGTCTATTTATTTGAATGAAGAGTGTTGGGGCGTTTTTCCCAAATCCCAAGCCTGGGAAACTCTTATTTGTTTAATTAATGAGTGTTGGGGCATTTTTTTACCGAAGATCAAGCACATAAGAGTGCTTGTTTATTTGAATGAAGAGTGATGGGACATTTTTCCCAAAGCTCAAGCTTGCATAAGTGTTTATTTGTTTGAATGAAGAGTGCTGGGGTGTTTTTTCCCAAATACTAAGCCTGGAAACATTTATTTGTTTTATTAATGAGTGCTGTGGAGTTTTTCCCAAAGCTCAAGCTTGTAGAAGTGTTTATTTGTTTGAATGAAGAGTGCGGGACATTTTTTCCCAAAGCTCAAGCTTACTGAAGTGTTTATTTATTTGAATGAAGAGTTTTGGGGCATTTTTCCCAAAGCCCAAGCCTAGGAAACTTTTATTTGTTTGATTAATGAGTGCTGGGGCGTTTTTTCCCAAAGCTCAAGTACACAGAAGTGTTTATTTGTTTGAATGAAGAGTGTTGGGACATTTTTTTCCCAAAGCTCAAGCTTGCAAAAGTGTTTATTTGTTTGAATGAAGAGTGTTGCGGCATTTTTTCCCAATGGCCAATCCTGGGAAACATTTATTTGTTTGATTAATGAGTGCTAGGGAATTTTTCCCAAAGTGCAAGCTTGCAGAAGTGTTTATTTGTTTGAAAGAAAAGTACTAGGGTGTTTTTCCCAAAGCACAAGCCTACAAAACATTTATTTTATTAACTAACTAGTGTTGAGGCATTTTCCCAAAACTCAAGCCTACAAACCCTTATTTATTTCGTTAAATACTAGTGCATCCTGTAATTCAAGTTTCAATTAATGGATTGGTTACCAATGTTTTGATAGAAGATGGAACATGCATCTTTTTTGCTGGTGCTGCTAAGAGATGCAAGAGGTATTTGTATTCCTTCGTATGAGTAAAGAACTGGAATTTATGTGTTCATTTTGGCTAAGTAAAATAATAGTCAATATGCTTGGAAAGTGTTGTGTGCTTATGTGGGTAAAGGGTAGGGTGACCTCTAATGGGATTCGACCCTTGCTCGGTGGTTACAGAGTTTTGTTTTTTTGGAGGATTTATTTATTTAAGGAATTGTGCCTACTTGGAAAGGGAGAAAATAGACCTCGCCATAGTATGCCTTGTGGATTACAACTCTGAGAAGTCATGGACTTTATTTTGTTTCTTTAATCCTCTGAGTAAAGAATCTCATGTTTCTTCTTACAACCTTGCTTAGATCTTGAGAGAACTTGGAATTCAAATCTTGAGTTTTCTATCTTGAGAAGTTGGAAAAAGAGTTGAGTGTTCATATCCATGTGAATGCTAAGAATATGGTAGAGCTTGTTAATTAGTAGTTATTGTTGGGTTTCTTTATAAGTGCAAGCCAGTGATTTGTACTGTAATATCAAGTTGAGATATTTTGATAAGTGCTTATTTGTTATACTTTTCCCCAGTGGATTCATCACCCAACTCAGGGGTGGCTCCAGGAGGGACAACATACGCTAGATGGAGCCAATGGTTGGGAGGAAAGTCGCAGTCAATATTCGAGTCGTATTGTTTAGTTTGCTTAAGTAAATGTTGTATGATTGATTAATTCCTTAAGTACATGTTGTATGCTTGATTAGTTTGCTTAAGAAAAGTGTTTTGTTATACACGATGAGTGCGGTTAAGTAAACATTGTAGTATGACTCATGCTTAACATGTTTTCTTTAAATAATTGTACTGATGATAATATTGCTCCTAATCTTTTGTGAGATTACCTATTTAACGATGAGTTGTGATTACAAAGAATGTGTCGCAAGAGAAAAGTGGGAACCTTATAAGAATTTTTGTTATGGAATGTATTAACTGTAACTAAAGAACACGATTATTTAGTGTCATTTTATTTTAAGAACAAATATGTGACCAATGCTTTATATATGTCTTGTCATTCATTGTTATTTAATGAAATACTAAGAATCTCCTAATACATGTGTGTGTTGAATTACTTGAAGGTTTGGACAATATCTCAATGACATACTTGATTAGTCATGCAAGGGAAGGGTAAGAATAGGCGTGTGAACTTAAGGGAAATATGTATATCAGAACATGTATATACTTTAAATATGCATTTCTATTGTGTTTAGTTAGTGAATAAAGTGGCACTTGAATGCAATAGAAACAACAAACTTGAATGCCTTATCTACATGATGATAAGACTTTTTGATATTAGTGACAGTGAATATTTACAGTCATAGATGTCTTATGTTGGCTATATTGAGGTATGTCTAATAACTAAGGATCCTATTGAAAAATTAAAAGATACATAAGATGTAGTTTGGGAGTGGTTGTATTTTCAATCTAATAATTCTTGGGATTGGTTAAGGTCATTATTCAATGGGACTAATAAAATCGATGTACCCAAAAGTTATAAGTTTAAATGTTTGCACAACATACCACAAATATATATTAATGGTTGTGTAGGTATGTTACATCAATGATGAATGAAAGGAATATTTCTGAGACAACTTGGTGGAGGAAATTCATACAGCTCTCCATATTCTTAACAATGCTCACTTAAGGCCAAATAGTCATAAGAATCCTTATGAACTATGGTTTGGAAGACCTACTTCAATCAAACACTTTATAGTCTTTGGAAGTAAATCTTATATCAAACACAATGAGGAACATCTTGGAAAATATGATGATAGGGCTGTTGAAGGTATCTTCTTAGGATATGCTATAAACAGTAAAGGGTATACTTGTTATAATAGGAGGATGCATAAATTGGTTGACTATATTGATAGTAAAATCGATGAAGTAATTCTTGTAAAATTTATTCAAATAAGCAGTGTTGAGCCAAATATAAAGGACACAGTTGAGGTTGAGAAAGAACAGGTGTAAGAATCATAAAAAGAAGATTCAGAGTCGGATGATGAAGGTGCAAACATTCAGGTGGATTCAAGACAGAAGATAGAAATAAAAACACCTTCCATAATCGTTCAGAATAATCATCCCGGAAAACAAATAATTGGTGACAAGAATAATGGAATTCATACAAGAAGGAAGATTATTAAAGCTTCAGAACAATCTCTGATTTCTTTCCTATCTATGATGGAACCTAAGAATTTTAAATAAGCCAGTGAGGATGAATATTGGATTAGAGCCATGAATGAAGAGCTTGATCAGATTGAGAAGAATAATACTTGGGAGTTGGTTCCTATACCTATAGATAAAAATGTAATAGGATCCAAGTGGGTGTTTAAAAAAAAGATGAATGAACAAGGATAAATTGTGAGGAATAAAGCCCGATTGGTCTGTAAGGGGTATGCACAAGTTGAGGGACAATATTTTGATGAAAATTTTTCACCAATGGCAAGGTTGGAAGCTATCCGAATGTTTATTTCCTATGCCAGTCATAAGAAATTCAAAGTGTATCATATGGACGTTAAGTCATCATTTCACAATGGAGATCTATAAGAAGAAGTCTATATAGAGAAACCAAAATGGTTTGAACTAACATACAATATTGACAATGACTGCAAACTGAAGAAGGCTCTATATGGATTGAAACAATCACCAAGAGCCTAGTATTATAGACTGGATAAATATCTACAGGACAAAGGATTCAAGAAAGGTACGGTTGACAGTAATTTTTACATCAAATCTGAAGGTGATGATCTATTAGTTGGTTTGGTGTATGTGGATGACATTATTTTTGGTTGCACTAATGATTCTTCCGTTTAGTGGTTTTCTAACATTATGTAATCTGAGATCGAAATTTCAATGATAGGAGAATTGTTTTTCTTTCGTGGTATTTGAATTATTCAGAGTTCTGAAGTTTTATTTCTCTCTCAAGAGAAGTATTTGAAGGAGATGTTGAAGAGATTTTAGATGGAAGATTCATAATCTGTTAGTAATCCTATGGTTGTTGGTTGTAAACTTATCAAGGATGATCCCTCGCCTGATGTTGATCAAAGAACATATCGATCAATGATAGGAAGTATTTTGTACATCACAACATCTCGTCCTGATATAATGCAAGTGGTTGGAATAGTAGGAATATTTTAGTCTTCTCCTAAGCAAAGTCATTTGGTGGTTGTTAAGAGGATATTCAAATATTGGAAGGGTACAATGACTTATGGTCTCTGGCATGATAGAAATTAGAATCTTTAGTTAACAACATATTTAGATGCTGACTCGAAAAATTGTTTGGATGAATGAAAGAGCACAAGTGGAGGTGCATTCTTCTTGGGTGATTCTTTAGTTGCATGGCTAAGTAAGAAGCAAGTCTCGATATATTTATCTACTACAAAAGCCGAATACATTTTTTATTCCATTTGTTGTACACATGTGCTTTGAATGATCTAGACACTGGCGTATTTGGAGGTAAAATATGCTGATCCCATTCCTCTCCATTGTGAGAATACTAGCACCATTAGTGTGTCCAAGAATCCAGTCCTTCATTCCAAGACTAAGAACATACCTATTGTGTATCACTTCTTAAGGGATCAGGTCACAAATAGAGTGGTTCAATTGAATTTTATTCCTTCTATAGTAAAAATTGTTGATATCTTCACTAAACCCTTACCAAAGTCATAGTTTGAGTACCTACACCAAAAGATGGGTATCATATCTAATTCAAAATAACTTGTTCACTTTGATAAGGGGAGTTGTGCTATAGAGTATTCTTTGACATTGATGTCAAAGGGGGAGAAGTTTTTTTTTGTACAGATGATAAACAGTTGGTGATTACAAGTATAGCATGCATCCATAATTTGAAGGTTCCCATCAATTCCAAAGGGGGATATTGTTGGAATTATAATAGGTATTGCGATCATATGGAAACAAATCAGATTGTGATATGGTTATCATTGATGGAAACACATAGTTACAAGCATATGATCCAAATAAGCATAGGACTCACACAAATAAGCAAAGGACTCAAGAGAATTGATGGTTTGTGCATAGATCTGCAAGATAAAGCATGGGGAGAAAGTTTGAAAGAAAATATGATGAATATATTTGACGGTAAGGAGTGAACCCTCAAAGGTTGAAATAAAATATGATGAGAAGATCCGACGGTTAGTAGTAAACCCACAAAGAAATCAACGGTCCATAAAATTGCGGAAACAAAATTACGAAGGTCAAAATTTGGTGAAAAATGGGAAAGTGCGGTTCCACATTTAGAAATCCACAATTTGAAGATTGACAGTCAGGAAAGGATTACACAAAATAAATCGACGGTTCACAGAAATGTGGAAAGATATTTGTGGAATGCCATTTCAAAAAAGTTGGTAGGCACATCTGCATTTTGCAATCCGCAACCCAAATATCGACGGTTAGGAAAGAACCCACAAAGAAATCAATGGTCCAGAAAATTGTAGAGGTCAAAATTTGGTGAAAAATGGGAAAGTGTGGTTCTACATTCAACAATCCGCAATTCGAATAAAGGCAGCCGCAATCTAAAGATCGATGGTTCATAAAAATGTGGAAAGATATTTGAGGAATACCATTTCAAAACATTTGGGAGGCACATCCGCATTCCGCTATTCGCAACCCAAATATTGACGGTTAGGAAAGAATCTGCTATAAATCGAAGCCTAAGAGAGTTGCAAAAAACAATTTGCAGAAAATGAATTGTGGAAGCGATTTTGAGAGAAGTCAAAATGCATACCAACAATCTGTATTTGATCTTAGATCGACTATCAAGAAATAATCCGCAAGAAATCGATGGCTTAGATATTTATGGAAACGAAAGTGCGGAAACGAAATTGCGGAAACAAAATTTCAAAAATGAAATTGTGGACGCAATTTTGAGAAAATTCAAGATGCATACCCACAATCTGCAATTCGTATTTGATCTAAGATCAAAATCGGGAAAGAGTGCACAATAAATCGATGGCGTGGAATAAGTTTTGCAGAAAAGGATTTGCATAAGAAGTTTTTAAGTCTTATTTCACATCAACGATTAGGAGAGAGTCTGCATGAAATTGATGGTGTAGAAGAAGTCTTGCAAAAAAATATTACGGATCCAGAACTAGGTAAACAGAGTTGCAGAAAAAGACAATTGCGAAAGAATTCAGAGTTGCAAAAATGTTATTACAGAAACCTAGGATTACTCATCGATTAGGCTCCTTGTCTTTTATGAGGCATTGAACAGTCTTGATCAATTATGAAATTGAACAGTCAGGGATATGAACAGGTGAAGGAATTAAATATTGGCATATATAAAAGGATGGGAGAGAGAATATTTTGCATGCTCTCTCTACAAGAAGAGATCTGGTGTATGGACCGCCATCGAAGTGGGGATGGAAGAATGAAAGAGGACTCTGCATTCTTTCAATAATGTGCAAAACAAAGACAATAAGAGGACCCGAGTTGAATAAGAAGATATAGAAGTAGACCATAAAAGTATAACATAGTTGGTATACATTGTTATATCTGTTTTATACATATTTTAATGAACATGTTTAAATCTAAGGAACACGGGTGGTAGGGTGGTGCTAGGAAAAAAATGCTGTATCTTATGTACAAGTTGGAGCCTCTACAACTAGAAGTAGGTGCTTCCACCCAGTAGTAGCTGGAGAATTTTATTTTTAGTGGGTGCTAGAAAAAAATAAGGGTTGGTGCTCTCTGCAAGAAGGAATTTGTAAATAGATGTTGTAGCCTCATTCGAGTAGGTGCTCAAATAAGGATAATATTTGTTTGTCTCTATCATGTGTCTATGATTAATGATTATCATTCCTTCTGTTATACTTGCTGCATTATTATAACTATAAATTTGTGATCAATAATAATGGTTTAAATATTGAAAAGTTTTTAAGATTTAGAAATAACTGATTCACCCCCCCTTTCAATTATTTGAATAATTTCAACACCTATGACAAGTATGAAATGACATGACTAAAAATATCCACCAATAGGCCACATTTGGGAGTTAGAAGCATCCATTCGAATTAGGGAAAGACTTAGAGCATGAAGAAGAAGAAACTTTACCATATGAGTTTCTAAACCACTAAGATGAGTTGGAGGTTGCCTATGGAGGTATATAAGACCATAGCAGGCCTAATGAATTTAATAAAATGATGTATTGAGCGATAAGAATGGATTTTTATCATTTTTCAACTAGCCTCTGGCATTTTGTAGAGATTTTGCTTGCCCATTACATAGTGAGAGTTCACTCTCCCTGCTTGTGAACCAATTTTGAGGGAGTTGGATTCCTTTCCAAGTTGGTTGATGGAGAGGCCATCCATACCTCTAATTAGAGATGAATGAGTGTGTTTTATTTTCATTTTAAAGGTCCTATAGTTTGAGATTCCATCTATCTCCCCCTTCTCTCATTCCTACTTCACCATTCCCCATTCTTTCATGTGATGACCCACTTATTAGTGTGGTGCTCTCACTTGGATGAGTCTATTTGATTCCAAATATTGGGTATGTGATGTATGGATATGTAATATCCTCTCCATGTACTCCATAACTTGAAATATCAATAATTCGTATGTGAAAATCTTGCATTTTGATGTTATTAAACCACTAGTTTTCACGTATTTGGATTCCATTTTGAAAGATTTGTATATCAGAGAGGTATCCTTCTTCTTGTTGTCGTTATATTCCTTATATTCAAAAATAATTTCATACATGTAATCATCCTCTTTATGTGTTCCTTTATAGCAGTAAGGACACTATAGATTATTCTCTTCAGTATCGTCATAATAAGAGTTGAAGTATTCATGTTAAATCATTGGTTTTTCCTCCTTTTTTCCCTTGTATGGGGGTGTTTTATTTCTTGTACCCTTATTTCCCTTAAATATATCCCAATACCCTCAGTTAATTACATTGAAATAAGACTCCCCAACCACTAGTTATGAGTGAGTGATGTACATGCAATTGATTGCATGTACATGAAAATGCCTAAAATCTATCAGCAAGGGAGCTTAGGGTTAGTTAGGACCTATATTAGTCGAGTGCATCTAATTCTCAACTAATTACAGACTAAGACACTCCTAAAATCAGCCTAGAATATTTCACCAAAAGGGAATGCACCCCAAAATAAAGGAATTATCCCCCAAATATAGGAATTTATATCAGGGGTGACTCCATCAAGGAAGTAAGGAGGCAAGGAAAGTGAATGACAACCAAATGTGTCCAAATAGAAAAGGGAAGGAGATATTGTTTCTATTTTTATTTTACATGTAATCACTATGATAATAATCCAATACTAAGTGAGCATATTCTCAACAAAACTGTGAAAAAAACACAACCTTCGGTTGTTGTCATGTAAGTATTGGACGCAGTAGTGGCAAACAAGTATACCGCAAGTCAACAGTAAGACTTCAAAATAATTAGTTATGTAGAAGTGGTGATAAAAAATAGAACAATCATGAGAATCATTAATTATGGGTTAATTCACAATTTTATGAAGGAAAAATTGGTTAAGGGGCTTGCATTGGAGCTTGAGCCCATGCAAGACTCCTTCAAGGCTGTGAACTCAAAACTGAAAAAGATTGTCAACTTAGCCGATGGAGTGATTTTTAAGATAGGGTCATGGAAGGGAACTATAGAATTTACAATGGTGCACATGGATGACCTTGATGTGGTAATAGCGAAAATTTTCATGAGTATGGTGTAGGTGGCATAAATCCCTCAGTTGGATTGTTTCCCATTCTTATGAAAGACCAAATTCACATGATTCCTACTATGCTGAGTTGTTTGGGTGTAGTAGCAAAAATGAATGTGATGAAAATGGTTGTCAAAATCAATGAAGTCAATCCTTTGGATGGTGGAATATTTGGGTGCATGGTTATGGATGGAATATCAAATAGGATAGATTCAATGGAAAACTCGGTGCAAACTATAAATAATAGCGACTTAAGCAAGTTACTGGAAGAAAGGTTCATCATGATGGAAAAATGATGAGCATGTTGGAAACCTCAATAGAGGAAGCATGGGATGCATATTCAAGGGAGAAATTACCCACATAAATACAAGATGTGTGGAAAATAGAAGGGAGATCCATAGAAACCATGAACACAATGGACTTGGTAAATGCAGACGTGTTGAATTATTGAGATAGTGAGGAAGCAACTTGTGAACCTTGGTGCAACTCAAAGGAAGAGGGAGAGAATTTTTTGGATGGGATTATAAATGAGGACAAGTTAGGTGATCTAGAAGTCATGATATTGTGTATTTAAGGTGGTGGTGGAATTGGAACAAATCTGCCTCTCTTGTCATGTTTGAGCAGGAAGTAGTGTAACATTGAGACATAACTACATGAGATAGAAATGGAATGGATAGTTTATTCATTTGGAAGAATTAGCCATGGAATCCACTTTCCCACTTTATTTCATTAGATAGGATAAAATGCATCTCGTTGTTTAGGAATAGGGAGGGAGCCAAGAAGAAAGGAACCATGGCGATGGATACCGAGCAAGAAAAAAAGAAGAGAAGGGAAAAGTATGATGAGGCACTTGTTTTGCACCAGGATTTTGAACCAATGGGACATAGAGGGAAGTGGAATTGAAGTTGGGCACAATTTAAGGATACTTGCGCATGGAAGGATTTAAGGAAACTTGAAGTTTCCAAGTTGCATAAGTGACTTAGTGATGAAAATTAAATGCAAGAGACATGCAAGAAAGACCTAAACAAGAGTATGTTAGTTCAAGAGACTCATGACATATGCATATCATGGGTTGAGTGAAAAGTTGGAATAAATAGCCAACTTGTATAGAGATGATAGCATAGTATAATTTTTCATGAGGAGATTGAGTTAAAGGAAAGAGCGCGATGATTCTTGGAAAACATCATGATTAGATGAATAAGTCTCAACAAATAGGCATGATAAAAGTATGTTCTTGAGCACTTGGGTAACCTTTGAAAGAAGGTTTCTTGGTGCTGCAATAGAAGCAAACAATGTTGGACATATGCTTATGGATGGATAGAGGCACATGCATGTTGGGGGAAGCAATGAATATTTGATATGGGAAAGTGGTACGGAAGCTTAACGACTAAAAATGTCAATTTAGATTGAAGTTGTATTGTGGAATAATGTGTAGGTAGAATTCTTACAACTAGATGGATGTTTTTGAGGAAAACAATGAATTTATGTGGGGAATAATGTCCTGACCTTGGTGTTAGTTCCCACAAGAACTCATGTTCATTATTCATTAAATGACAATGAGACATCATGGAAATACTTGGGTGTGGAGCTGGGTGCATCGCAAGATGTCAAGAAATTGCATAAGCCATGACAATGGAAAATTGAGGGAAGTGTCTTATAAGAACGAGCACATGGGATACTTGGTGCCACAATGATATGGAAATGATCCCAAGGCACCTAGAATACAGGGTTTACTTGCATAAACAAGCACACTTGAAAAAAGTATTCCCATAGGTTTGACAAGTTGTGGACCTAACGAATAAGACATATGGGTGTGCTTGGTGGATGCACCCTTGAGAGGTATTCGATGTGGGATAACTTGATCCACCACATCAAAACGTGAAGGGGATGCAATGGAGAATTAATGTACAAGGAAAGGCATGGATATTCTACTTCAAACTCAACCAAGGTTAGAATGGACTAGGCGGTGGGCCTACTCATTGGAAACTAATAGTCAGGACCATGTTCCAAATTTGAGTGGGCCACACACCTCTTTAAGGGATGGAAGGGTGTTGGTGTCTCTCACTATAAAAGGATGAATGCACTTGTAAAAAATCATTCATCAACAACCAAGTTGGGATCAAACAAGTACAAGTCTGAGGAAACGGGTGCACTGTGGGGAAACTCAATTAATTGGGTGCAACACTTGAAGAAAGGGATCCATACTTGGTGAAGAATACATCACATGTTGAGGAAGTTCCAATCATTCTTTAAGAATACAATGCACATCTAGGCTGGAACCTAGGCAGGCTTGTTTGGTGGTCAGGGAGGGTTCGCACAAGGGTTTTCTAGATAGTCTTGGGGGAGAATCATGTGGGCATGAGTGTCAATCTATTTTACATTTGTAAAAAATGTTTTTTAGTTTGGGTGCACATCCTTTTTATATATTCACTATTGTATCATTCTCATAATAACGATTAAGGTGTTGGTTGGGTGCCACTTGTTTACTTTACCACTATGCTATCTTGATGAGTATCACTTAAAATCTGAAGCTCATATAATATGTATACTTAAAGAATTGACTAAGTGTCAAACTGTTGCATAATACTATTAGTGAGTAAGTTGAGAGAGCTTGCTACAACTTAATATCTTGTAGCTCAAGGAAATGTTATGGGAATACCTTGAATGAAGAGAGGTATAGTCTATGCGTAGTGTTCACAAGTTGGCTAAGCCCTTGCACATGAGACACATCACCGCCACATGCTACTTGGAGAAGGAAGTGAAAAAGTTGGGGAAATTATCCTGGTGTAGTGACAAAACATACGTTATTAACCCTTAAATTTAAACATATGACCTCCTAAATGAGAAAGGATGTTCTTTACTCTTAAACCCACATTTTGTTTCCACACACACACAGAGAGAGATATTAATTGTAAATTGACCATATATTTGTTTTCTAAAATCAAATTTGTATTTTTAATAAAAAAATTATGTATTTAAATAATATATTTATATTTTTCTAACGTATATATTATCAATATTTTCTTTTTTTATCAAAAAAAATAGTACCAATATTTAAAAGAAAGAGCAATGTTACAATTTTCAATGCTTCTAAAGCATGATCACAATATCATATCAATATTGAGCATTTCATGTTGTCTTTGTGTTGTAGTAACAAGTGGTAGTGATATACAAGTACCTCCATCTAAACCCTAAGTTGATGGATACCACCGTTAATACAACCACCCCCTTCAAATTGGTTCTACCACTACTATAACCCCATGTCGACATATTCCATAGTATGTTAGCACTATTACATGTCTCAAACTTATGTTTTGATATCATATTTCCAATCAAGAAGAAAGAGTCCATTAGATATTAAGGAGAAATAGAGTGGAACTATTTAGATTTCCTCAAGTTCCTATTCTGATGGAAGTATGGAAGGGAGAGATTATTTAGGTATAATATTTCATAGATCTACAAGACATGTACCTTCCATCCTTTGATAATTTGATCATGAGTTCAACCATGCATATTGAATAGAGGTTCCAAAATAAAGAGGATTACATTAGGGATCTCCAAAAATTAAAGAGTTGAAGAAGGTGTAAATTCAAATTTAATACTATGGATACAACCATTTACAACACAATCCATTGGAAAAATCAAGTACACAAATCCATAACAACACTAAAGAAAATGAAGAAGCACTTTGTAGATGTAATTACACATGAAGTAGAGGTCCACTAAGAAACCTCCAATGTAGTGTAGGAACTACACACATGTTTAATGCCATTATTACTCATCTACTTAAGGTGTTTGATACCACCCAACAACATCAAATCATAATAATGAAGGTCACAAAAACCATAGGCCATATCAAAGAGTAAAAGAAAGGGATTTAGGAATTTGGTAAATAGGTAGAAACAAGAACAAAGGAGGATAACATCAATGAAATAAAAATATTTGAGGATTAAGTGGATGGGAAAATACAAACCTAATTATTCTCCTTGTTACGGAGAGAAATTCCTATGGCTTGGGGTACCACAACAAACAACTTGACTCCAGAAATCAATCCTTTCCAATATGCAATAGAAATTAAATGTCTAACACTCAGGATCAGACCTCGTACCTTATTCCAGACGGTTGAAGTAGATCCCCGTTAAGCTTTCCAACTTCCGATTGAATTGATATATTACTTCCTCAACAACAAGTAAACAATACAAGCATTCTATATATCATGGTGTTAGAGTTAGTCTAGCGTATATAATCAATAATGTATAAGCATTTGACATAATCCAATGGATAAAATATTCATTCAAACACACATTATTGGACAGGAAAAGATATTTCTATTAATATAAATCAGAGATTACAAGATACAACCTCTGTTGGCACGTCTGTGAACCAGAGAAACTGAATCCCCCACTTGGGCCTCCACCACTTCAATCCTCCATCACTAGATAGCAAGCTCACAAGCAAAAGGCAAGCTTGGGAAGAACACAATAGTGCTCCAAGGGACAAAGGGATGTAGACTCAAGCATAAGTTTCGCCAACAATGGACTATAGTTTCTTTTCTCTTAATTCTCTCTTATGCCTTCAATGTACCAAGGGGTTCCTTATATAGCTTTTCAAAGGGGTAATGAAAGGTCGAATTCGAGCGATCTCAAGGCATATGGAAGGCCAAGAGTCAAATGAGTCAGATCCATGTCAAGGAAAACTCTAAAAGGATTTGGATTTTGTACACATCCTGATGTACATGGTTTTAGTGGTCAAACCCGCATATATACGCGCTTATCAAACCCGTGTATATACGCGTGTATCATTTTTCACATGTTTTTAGGGATGGTCAAGGAAACATCAAAGGACAAAAAATGGTCCATGGGGTCTAAGGAGTCTGCAGTGGGACAGGGGAAGGCCATACAAAGTGTGATTCACTTGGAGTGGTGAAATCAGCTATAACAGATGCCCCCTAATGTGTGAGGTCGGAGGGGTCATATGATGGCCAAAATACATTATGAGTCCATCCCAGAAGTGGATTGATGAAGGATCCCAAATGGAAGACCAGCCACCCAATCAACATAGTACAATAATACAACTCTGCACATAACTGCAAATACATATAGTAGTCCCAGATACATAAGAGTACAATGGCCATGAATAGGCATGATACAAGATATCACGTAAGTGGTCATCGCCACGTACAATATACATAGATCAGAATCTCCATGATGAAGATATACAAAGGACCATAATCTCCATAATGGCTGAAGATATATAACAGATCAAAATCTCCATAGTGGCTGGAAATATCTGACATATACTGGAATCAAGTCACAAGAGCTGAAATCTCATGAACACTGGCACGATCAAGGAGGTAGCATATAAGAGATGCCACCAATATGGAAATTCTTCTACACAAATCGCTATGAGTACATGTCCTGCTATGTGAATAGAGGTGTTGAGGTCGAACATAGTAGTCCATCATTTGATTACCAGTCATTAATGTATACCGTTAATAGATGCGAGATCACCCACCAATAATGAAAATGGGAATCAAGGTACTAGAGTGCAAACTAACAAGTGTGAATAAATGTGTTGAGGTCGAACACTTGAGAGGATCCATTGATCAAGGGACATTGATGTATTCCCAAAGACTGTTGATGGCGAGAGAAACTGCCACTAATGACTGCAAGTCTCAACGCACTCAAAACGACTCTAGATTCCAATCCCAGAATAAATGATCTGAAGTCGATGGGATGAAATCCACTGGAAGGAGGGCATTAAGGCATCCCCCATCATCCAACATGAGGTACTCAGCAAAGCTGTATAATGTGGAAGGACTCGATCATAAGGTGCATGAACCAGTAATTGTACCAGGAATGGCTGACATGCAAAGTCAACAGAACTGAGGAATGGTCGACTCAAGCTTCAAATTCCTTCGAACAAGAGAATAATGACATATGGTGACTGAATAAAGGCAGCATAGACTTGATATACAAACTGGGACATCTCTGCGACATAGGAGGCATCGACAGAGGCTCCATAGGGACTGGAAGCTTAACTAGTCGGTGGAGATAAACTTAGATAAATGAGTACAGCTCCTAAAGTCAAACGATAACCCAACCAATGGATGTGATATATGGTTCTTTGTTCGAAGGTGACACAACTCAACAGCTTCCACAAATAACATCTTTCCTTGTTCGGATTTTTGGTTTTTTTATTTTTTTGGACTTTTTCAATTATTTAAAAAGCTTGAAAAAGAATAAAATGGCTTTATAGTTATAGACTAGGAGGAGACGAGTGTCATAAGGGAAAACAAACTAGTTCCAAGTAGTGGAACATACCTATGCTCAATGCAAGGATACATGTGTAGGATATCGACACTCGGGGGAGAATCCCCTCCCGGTAAAAAAGGGAAACAAGCTGCAAAGGATATATAAAAAATGGCTCTGCATGGCTAGACATGAGACAAGCTCAGGCTATATGGCTGAAATGCAATGTTAGGAGAGATGGCATAAAGCTCAATAAGGTAGGAAAATCTCATGATAATTCATTCACAACTTGACATGAGGGAGTCCTGTGGGAAATAAGGCAGCGAAAGATCAAGAAGAGTATGAGGCTCTTGCGAAATGTCATGGTAGTACTATACAACAAACTCCCACACCCTAAAAGAGAAAATGTCGGCATAGGTATCAGATGCAAATAAGGCACTAAATAGGGTACCCATGTAAGGTGAAGCTCTACCACTCGTATCATGCCACTTCTAAAACAACAAGAAGGTTTCATGACATTAAAGAGTGGGTTTGTACCTAAGGTCATGATGATATGGTCATAAGTCCATGAAAAATGAAAATGGTGATGAAACCTAACCTATATGCTAGTTTAGACATGATACCTAAGATAAGCATGAACGGGTCAATCCAATGGCTGAAACGACACTGAAAAAGGTCCTCTACAACATGAATTATGTCAAAAACGGTCCAAAATGGTTAGAAAATTTCAAAACTATAGGAAAGGGGGTAAAAGTTTTCAAATATTTGAAAATTTTCTATAAATAGTAAACAATTCAAAATATTATAAAACATTTGAAACTTTTACCCATTTGAGCTCTGATTTTCACCAGCGAATTCTAGGAGATCCAGCCGGCGGAATCCACTATCGTTTCTTTCAGGTATTTACCCATGCTCTTCTCTTTCATTTTGATGCAATTTTCATGAAATTCCATGGTCAATTAAGCTTTCTAGGCCAACCTAAAATGAGTGCTGCGGCCCACACAGAAATCAAGGTTTTTTCTGCATATAGGGCTGGATATATGCGGAAAATACCCTCAAACCTGTGTACATATGTGACTGTTTTGAAAACAGTCGCGTATGAGGCCGCGCATAAGGTTTTTTCAATAATCGTATGTGAAAATTTGCAATTTCTTGTGCAGGATGGTCCTAGAGTGGAGAGAGCGTGAACATGGTGAGGTAAAGGAAGCAGTAAGGGCCGAACTAATGGCTCAACAAGCTCTATGTGCATGTGGACTCTACAAGTTTTGGTGTCTTGGTGGTTTGAGGGCCAAACCAAGAATATTACAGATGCTGGTGGATTACTAGGATCCAAACTCGGAGTCCTTCTAGATAGATGGGATGTCCCTCACCATAGAGGTGGAGGACATATACTTCATTACTGGGCTTTCTAGAAGAGGGGAAGTGGTGAACCTTCGTTCTCATGGTGGGCTAGGAGGTGGCCTAACTATCGATGAGTACATTATAGTGTATTGCTATCTAGACACAAAGAAGGTGGGGAGTCAGGTCCCTACCAACGCTATACAGGTGCTGGGCCTAAAGGCCATACTATTGACATTGGGCAGGATAGTAGGCTTGGCATCACTCCACCAGGCCTTGTGGCCTCTGATTTTCTATGCAGTGGAGTGCATGAGACCCACGATTTACGACTAGAGCACTACACTACTGAGCAACATGAAACATCAGCTCAGTGAGTGTAAGGCAGGTAGAGTGCGGAACTTCAAGTTCAACAGTATTTTGAGCACGTTTTTCTTCGAGTGTGTTCCAGGATTGAGCCCCAAAGTGGACGTTCCTCTTCACGGGGTTCAAGATCCAGCCCAACGGCATTGGGAAGATGCTATGCACAAACTAGGGGGTGGTAGGGTGGCCAACCCATATCTAGCTAACTTCTTTCCATGGTGGCGATGACAGATTGTTTCCATCGATGACTACCCCTATGCAAGGATAGATTTTCGGGGGGACCCAAACATACCGCTACCACTAGGATCGACATATGGTGATATAGGTAATGAATCTCGACCCTCTCTTTTTAAATTTTTTGAGTTATTTAATTTTTTTGTGTTTTCTTGAATATTTGGAATAAAAAAGACATATTTTTGCATGACAATACATAGTGACATCTACCATTTGTGTGCAGATGTGGGACCACAACGGTCAGAAGGCTTCCTTCGTCATAGATAGAGGGGAAGAGGAGATGACATCACGAGTGTGGATGTGGAGCGGACACTCCAGAGCATTCATACCAATTTTGTGAGACTGACACATAGAGTTCCCATGGCGTAAGTCGAGGAATTTCCTGAGGCTATGCAGCGACAGGTGGTGGGTGTACCACGCGCATGGGTGTGATTATTCCGGCGGCTAGCTAGAGCCGTAGTGACCTTCCATGATCACAACCCTCCTCCTCCTCCACAAGATTAGACACCTGGGAGTGTATACATTTTGTACTACCATGTATTATATGCTGGTGGCTCAAAAGCCCCAATTTTGTATCATGACACTATGTATTATCACATTTTGGATGTATATATAAATTTTTTTATGGTGATCGGTTTATTTATTTACATGTGTAAAAATTATGTTTGTGATTAATTTATTGTGAATGAAACAAATGCCAATCTAACATGTAGTTAGCATATGAGTCAGCAACTTGATTATTATTTCTTGGAATGTGTATATATGTTATATTGTCAAATTGTCGTTCTAACAATCTCACACGCAAGAATCTTCTCAATAACATCGGATCTCTAACATGGTACAAACCATTGAGCTGTGACACTACTAAATCTGAATCAAGACGTACCTCAAGAGAGAGAATGCCATGTGAAATGGCATCCCGTAGAAGCTTGATAATGGCACTATATTCAGCAACATTGTTGGAAGATGGTTGTAGAAATACGCCTCCTAAAGACAGTACCTGACCCATAGGAGTATAAATCACCCAAGCAATAGAGGCCGAGTGTTGAGTGTGACAGCTTGCACCATCCACGAATCCTATGTAGATGGAAGATTCCATTGACATCTGCCAAAAGAAACGGAAACTAATCACAAACCCGATCATGAGAAAAATACCTAACTATGCAAAATTGTACAATAATATACAATAAGCAGCCTTGGCTGAAGATCATGCATAGTATTTCTTGAGATAGAGCCCATTTCTAGGCTCCGCCAAGGTCATTCCTTCATAATCCACTAACTCATACGCACCCTTCTCTAACACACGCTTGACCACGTAAGGACCATGCCACATAGGATTAAATTTCCCTGCCCCCAAGGGTTCTTTCGGTTGATCCCACAAAAGGACCAAGTCTCCTTCACTAAATTCCCTTGGATAGATAGAATTATCATATTGGGCCTTTACGCGACGTTTATTAACTTCTAGAGCCACCAGGGCATCCCAACGCTGCTCATCAAGTTGCTCAAGGTGAACCAAACGCTCCTCCAATGGTGAAGTGTTCGGTAATAGTTCTACAGCTAGCTTCAAAGAAGGAATCTCATATTCAATCAGCAATATAGACTCCACTCCATGTACAAGTTAATATGGAGAAAAACCAGTGGTAGTCTTAACAGCGGTTTGATATGCCCATAAAGCAGGATATAACATGATGTGCCAATTGTTCTTACTTTGTGCAATGGTTTGTTGGAGAATGGATTTGAGTGATTTATTCATTGCCTCTACCTGTCCATTCGCTTAAGGGTAGTAAGAAGAGGAATGCTCTTGATTATACCCTAACTTTGATGCCAACTCTTCCATCATACGATTCTAAAAGTGAGAGCCATGGTCAGTGACAAGCTCTTTTAGAATCTCGAACCGAGTAATAATTTTGTTGAATACAAAGTGGGTGGCTATCTCACCATCGAATTTTACTATAGGCATAGCCTCAACCCATTTCATGAAGTAATCAATAGCCACTATAATATGATGGTGCCCCCCAGCCGAAGCTGGGTTGCAATCCATAAAATAGAGCCCCCACTTAGTGGAGGGACCGACAATGATAATGGGATGTAACGGGGCAGGTTTCGAGCGCATATTACGTGTGAACACCTAGCAAGGGTGGCACCTCTTGACCACATCAACACAATCCTTAAAGATCGACGGCCAGAAATAACCCACTCTTAAATTCTTTTGAGCTGTAGAAAGCCCAAATAAATGACCACCACACGCCCCTCCATGGCAATCATTCGGCACTACCTCAGCCCCTTCATGAGTTAAACAACGTCGTAAAATGGAATCTACCCCATGGAGGTACAAAGTGCTATCCACTATGAGGTAGTTCTTAGAGACGTGACATAATCGTTGTCATTCATCTCATGAGAGGTGAGTAGGGGTCTTCAGTGTTTATAAATATATTATGATATCCCCATACCATGGGTCTAACATTGAGATTAAGAAGGTGTGTTCATCGACAAACGTATCTTCACAAACCAACTCCTTGGCCTCGCTCGGGAAATCCAATATAAGCTCTGCAAAAATTAAAGACTTCTTGGATTTTGCCGAAACAAACTCGAGATCGAATTCTTGCAGAATGACAATCCATTTATTATATTTTCCCCCAATCATCCTTCAAGTGAGGACGAATTGAAATGGATTGACATGGGCTACAACCAAGGTCTGGAGAAGGAGAATATAATGTCTCAACTGCTGAACCGCATGTACGGTAGCTAAAGCAAGCTTCTCGACATGAGAATAACGAATCTCTACGTCAATAAGGTTCCGGCTCAGATAATATATGACATGCTCTTGGACCTCCTCATCCTCTTGAACCAAAACCATACCAATCGTCTTTAATGACGCAGCCACATATAATAGAAAATCATGGCTATAGTCCGGGGGACTAATCACCGGGGCCAATGCTAGGGCTCACTTGAGTGCATCGAAGGACTCCTGGGCTCGCTCATCCGAATAAAAGGGGGTGTCCTTCTCTAAGAGACGCATGAAGCCTCTAGTCAAATTGGCAAAGTTGACAACAAATATTTGTAAGAAGTTTGCCATGCCTTGCAAACACTGAAGATGACGAATATTCTTTGGGGGAGACAACTGAAGTATTGCCTCAACCTTCAAAGGGTCGAATCTTATACCCTCTTTAGAAATGATGAATCCTAACAAACGACCTAACTTCACACAAAAGATGCACTTATGAGGATTTAATCTAACCGAATAATGTCGGCATCTTTCGAATACCAATCTCAAGTGATAGGGATGACGCATTCTCATACGATAATGAGTAGCAAGGTCATCCAAAAATACTTCGATAATTGACTTGAGATCGTGGAAGATCAAGGTCATCGCCTGCTGAAATGTAGCTCCGAAATTTTTAAGGCCGAAAGGCATTTTCCAATATGCAAATGTTCCCTAAGGACAGATAAATGCAGTCTTGTGTTGGTCCTTAGGTTTAATCTGTATTTGATTATATCCAAAAAATCCATCCATGAAGGAGAACACCTCGCTACCCACACACTCATCCAAAATCTGATCAATAAATGGTGTGGGGAAGTTGTCCTTAGGACAGGCACAATTTAAATCATAGAAATTAGTACATATGTGGATCGCTCCCTGTTTCTTATCCACCAGAACGAGGTTTGAAACCCACTCCATCAAGGGAACGGGATAGATGAAACTGGCTTTCAACAACTTCTCTATCTTTGCCTTAATTGTGGGTGCTTTCCTAGGATTCACCGCACGTAAACATTGTCGAACAAGCTTAGCGTTGGGGTAAGTCTTAATCTCGTGCTCGACAATTATAGGGTCAATACCTGGCATCTCATCGTAAGACCAAGCAAAAATATCACGGAATTCCTTAAATAGCTCGGTGTATTCAAGAATATCAGCATGGGAACATTTCTCCCCAATATAGAAATTCTCTATCGTGCCAGGATTGCAAGAGATGTTGATAGGAATCATTGAATATACGTTCACCATGTTTCCATCAGCCATCAGACTAGGAGAGCTTAATGGAACCATAGGACTACCAACTCTCTGACTAAGAACCGCCCTAAAATCCTCATGCTCCAAGCGCTCAAGCTCTGGAAGAAAGTACAATCTATGATGGAATTCCTCCCATGGTGGCTCAACTCCTGACATATCCTCAATAATCTCTTCATATCAAGGGAAAACCGTATCAAGGTAGTCGTGCGCATGAGAGGACTGTACTACCCATGCCGGTAGCACATAAGGGTCCTCCTCCTCCGTCCGTGAAGAGGAAGGACTAGGCTTTGCAACACACTTGAGATTAGCTTGATAAGCTATCATAGTTGTAGGCAATCGCACGTCCATCACGATGGGCTCACTCGAAGTACTCGGTGCAGGAAGAATCCAATGATCTTCCATATGACTCGTGCGAAAAGACACCGATCTCGTAGATGTCGAAGCCTCATCGAAACTAGATCCTATCATGAGGATTGGTGCAGGACCACTAAAGCTTCCCATGAGGGATGGGTACATTCCTACACCCACACTCTCAATTGTCAGCTGAGAATGTTCAACGATCGGGATCAAAGCTCCTGAAGATGCGGTAACAGACGGATTCTTGAATGTCGTTTGATCAATCGTTACGATCTTCCCATTATGTGGAAAGCATACAACGCAGAATAGGGAAGAAGCAATGGCTTCCATGCTGTACATCCAGTTCCTGCCCAACAAGATATTGTATTCAAGGGGCGCATCAACCACCTCGACCTCTATCGCAATGGTCTTCCATCCCAAATGGACTTTAAGGGAAGGAAGGATGCCGTGTGGCCTAAAAGATCTCCCATCGAACGCAGTTAACATGGTCGTTGATTTGGATAGATCATGGGAACCCAGACCCTTCCAGTAGGATAAAGACATCACAGAAGCAGCAGCTCCCTCATCAATCACAATGCGCTTGACGATCATATTAAGACATTCTACATGAATCAAAAGAGACACATAGTAGGGAAAGCGAGGCTGAAGTCCTGCGGTTTCAAATTTGACCACAGAGGAAGAATCATCATCGTTCACACCAAGGGAAAAAAGCAATGCCTTCCTTTGCGAAGGACAACTATGAAGCACTTCCAATGTAGACATCGCACAAGGAGTGTGGCCCAAATCCTCGACAACTGAATAGTTCTAGGCAGCTTGGGCATTTGGATTATGCCTTGAACGCTTAAGGACTCCCTTAGGAATGCGAGGTGAAATATCAGGTTTATCCATAGGTTTCTCAATACGCAAAGGGGACCCTAGTGGATCAGGCTCTTTGCCTGGGCTGGGTTGTGATGAACCATAATCTTTCGCACGGGTCACAACTTTTGTAGCACGGACCATGTTAATGCAACCATGACCACTAGTCTCTAGCAGATCATGATCATCACGAGACTGGTCATGGGACTTCGAGTTCATATTTTGATTGTGCGGTAAAGGGTTTGTTAGCACAGTTGGGCCCTGTGCCAAGAATCTTGAAGCTTCCTCAATACAAGAGCATAAGTAAGTGAGGTGACCGTCCTTACATAACTTGCAAGGGAACTTAACCTTACATTTAGCTTGCTTGTCCCCCCTAGCATTATGGCTGTTCTTGTGATTACTATTAGCATTCTCATTCTTATTCCCACCCTTACAATTGTTTTTACCCTTTTTTCTATTTCGTCCGGGCTGCTGGTTACCCTTCTGGTCTATGCCACTCTTGAATGTGATTAGAGATATGTGTGGATTTATCTTGCCAAAATGTCGAGAAGAGTTAAGTACTAATGTCATAATGCACTGGTAGCTGGAAGTGATTAAGAAAAGTCATCGCAAGGTCATCGAACAAAGCAAAATCTCCCCTAGGTAACTCTATATACCATTTCGCAGCAGGCCCTATAAGGGTGCATTGAAATATTATCAAACGGATTGAGTCCTGATGTAAGGAATTCAAAGAGCACCATAGGTGAAACGTAGTAACGTGTTCACTTGGATCCTCTCCCAATTTTCCCTTGAACTTAGGTATGTCCAAAGGAAGCTTGGTAGGGATAGCCGGCCAAGCCCGGTCGTGAGCTACAGGATCGTTCGTCAATCTCGACAAGTCAGGAAGATTGAGCATCACGAGGAAAGGGAGCCTAGGATGATGAGGTCGATGGACCACTCCCTGATTCATATAGGTTTGATTACCACCATGGCCTTGGCCATAATGTCCTCCTCCCATATGACCCGTATAGGGTGGCGTGGAAGCACCATAGTGTGGTGGAAATTGACTAGTAGGAGCTACAAAGCCGTAATTAGGAGAGTAAGCAGGTTGTTGATACCCGCCTCCATAAGGTGAAGAACCCTATCCATACTGCATCCCATAATAGGGTCCATAGGTCATCGCATGCGATGCCCCATGAGACACTTCATAGGTAGGAAGATATGCTCCGAACATAGGAATATACATACCGAAAGTACTAACATGACTTCTAGAAGCATAAACATAACCTCCTGAAGCAACAGGTGGTATGTAAACTTGAGACACAATTGGTCTAGTAACCGCAGTACGGACCTGATTCGTAGCCATGTGCCCACTCGAAGGACCATGTGAATAAGGTGGAGGGTGGACATTTGAAGAACTAGGGATAGAGGACGAAGGGATCTGAGTAATCAAGTATGTACTATTCCCTATCATCACCCGTCTCGGATTTGGTATCCTAATAGGATCACTAACCCTAGACCTAGGAGGAATATGTGAGGTAGCTTCCACCACTGGGACGGAAGGTGCAATGTGACTAGTGCTCCCAAACCTCTTCGCATGGTAAGGAATGAGAGTGCCCCCAGGCATAGTGTTAGGCCCAAAGTCAGATTCAACATGAAATGTGAAATCATGTGTAGGAAAACCAAACATACCATAACTACCATAGCTAGTGCTGGCGGGTTCAAAATGAGTCTCGGCGTCCTCCGAAATTCCATACCGGTAACGCATCAATGGGGAATCAACCCTAGAGTGAGTAGGTCTATCATGCATGGTTCCTATCTTTGAAATCACAGGACCTAACTCAGCCAAGTCGGGTGAAGGATCATAAGTAGGAGTAAACTCCCCATCGTCTACACGAATGGGAGAAGGTGGTTCAGGAATACCTTCTAAATGGTCTCCCATAGTGTGTGAATCAATGTGCGAAATAGTCCACCTAGACTGTCTAGGTCTCTCTCCGAAAGGAGGAGGAGAAGTAGAAGGCGGAAGTCCTACTAAACGACAATAATGGCAAGGAGCCGCACTTGAATCCACAATGACTCAAAAAGTAGAAAATACTCTCTATTTACATAAACCCTAGGCCAACTATCATGCACAGAGCAATCACTAATAAAATCTAAAACCAAATGCAATCAAACAAGGGATGGATAAGTGAGCTCCTGAATGAAGCAGGTATGTCTCGCCTAGGAGAGGCTTGAGACTCCCATACACAACAAGTGGAGGTACGTAACCAATTATTGTGGCCCTCAGCTTCAACACGTAAAGCGACTGTGCTGTTCGACCCCAACCTGGCTGGGACACCCACAGAATAACCCCTGCAAAGTACCCCCTTGATATCCTAGGTAAGGCCACTAAGGTCACCTCAATATAATCAATGCTCAGGCGAACAGTCACAGGTGGGATTGACCATATGGGCAGGGTAGCAAAGCCCGAAACTCTCGAAAGAGCCCCCAGATATGAATACAATCCTGGAAATATCTCTGGTGCTATTGAATTATGACTAGGGGTCATCCCAATCAATAACCTCTCACACTGCCTTGTGCTTAACTCCCTTTTGAGAGGAGGATCCTGAGAAACATTGGTTATACCAAGGATTTCACACACTCACATGGACAGACACATACATGTTGTTGTTTAGTGATCTTGGAGAATTGACTTACAATGAACTATTCCAAGATCCTAAAACCTAAGCTTGTTGGTGCACCCTATAAAAGAAAAGAGTGTAGTTCATTTTAATTTAGCGTTGATTTCAATTGGCTTTATTACTCAAAAACGGGATATGGTCATGCAACTAATGGTGTTATGACACAACATGAAGTAAAATGCACACCTAACAATCAATGCAAATGCATTGTGTCCATGAAAATAGGGTATGCTACTATGTGTAATGCACAATTTTTCTTCAAATGATGAATGCAAGCTTTCCTATATGAAGTTGCAACTAATACTCCAAAGCAAATCTAGTGCAAGTACAATGAAAAATGCAAAATGCAATGCATGATGATAAGCAAATGTTTTGGATTTTTTTAAATAAAATGAGATGTAAAAAGAAAAAGAATGATTCTACAAACCCTAGACTCTACAAGCACAGATAAACAACACTCAAGCAAAGCACTAAGGTAAAATAACTCTAATGCACTAATCTCAAACAAAAAATAAAAAATGCCATGACAAGAACCTTCTTAAAAAGAAAAAATTAGCCGAAAAAAAACCAGTTCTGGTCAGAAACAGAGGTATAAACAGACTCAAGCAGTGCCAAAGGAGACTCATCAAATACCAAAATTCACCCAGCAACCATTTAACTTCCACAATAAGGCAAAAGCAAGGGCATACGTGACTATTCGCAGTAAACCCGCATGTATACATGGAAATCGAAGAGAAACCCGTGTGTATACGTGACTGTGAGTTAAAAACTCGTGTACATGAATAAAGGTGCATAAAATAAAGGCAAAAAGACAGGCCGAGACAAACTTCACACCAATCAGACACTACCAGGCATACATGCCCCTAGACCCGACACAGAAACAAGAGAGAGAGCAATTGAAATTCATTGAATGCCGAGAAAATAACCCCCAAAGGACAACTACCAGGAACTCCCCAGTGGAGTCTCCAATTTTGTTATAGAGAGAAATTCCTATGGCTTGGGGTACCACAACAGACAGCTTGACTCCAGAAATCAATCCTTTCCAATATGCAATAGAAATTAAATGTCTAACACTAAAGGATCAGACCTCGTACCTTATTCTGGACGGTTGAAGTAGATCCCCGTTGAGCTTTCCAACTTCATCTTGAATTGATATATTACTTCCTCAACAACAAGTAAACAATACAAGCATTCTATATATCATGGTGTTAGAGCTATTCTAGCATATATAATCAATAATGTATAAGCATTTGAAATAATCCAATGGATAAAGTATTCATTCAAACACACATTATTGGACAGGAAAAGATATTTCTATTAATATAAATAAAAGATTACAAGATACAACCTCTGTCGACACGTCTGCGAATCGGAGAAACTAAATCCCCCACTTGGGCCTCCACCACTTCAATCCTCCATCACTAGATATCAAGCTCACAAGCAAAAGGCAAGCTTGGGAAGAACACAACAGTGCTCCAAGGGACAAAGGGATGCAGACTCAAGCATAAGTTTTGGCAACAATGGACTATAGTTTCTTTGCTCTTAATTCTCTCTTATGCCTTCAATGTACCAAGGGGTTCCTTATATAGATTTTCAAAGGGGTAATGAAAGGTCGAATCCGAGTGATCTCAAGGCATATGGAAGGCCAGGAGTCGAATGAGTCGGATCCATGTCAAGGAAAACTCCAAAAGGATTTGGATTTTGTACACATCCCGATGTACGCAGTTTTAGTGGTCAAACCCGCGTATATACGTGCTTATAGGTTTAAAAGTTGTGTGTATCATTTTTCACATGTTTTTAGGGATGGTCAAGGAAAAATCAAAGGATAAAAAATTGTCCATGGGGTCTAAGGAGTCTACAGCGAGACAGGGGAAGGCCATACAAAGTGTGATTCACTTGGAATGGTGAAATCAGCTATAACAATAGAGACAAGAACAAAAGAGGATAACATCAATGAAATAAAAATATTTGAGGATTAAGTGGATAGGAAAATACAAAACTAATTATTTTCCTTGTCACTCCTAAGGCTCCTACACAATAAAAATGTTGGGGTGGGAATATCCAAAGTTCCATAGTTTATGGCATGGGTTTCAGATTGATGGAGACATCATACAGATTGATGGAGACATCATAGAATAATTTTAGTAGAATATTTAGCAAGAGATTGATAATTTTGAGAAAAATGAGAATGTGTACATTGAATCCAACACATGGGATACTAATGACAATATGGAAGAAGTGCAAATCCCAAATTTAAAGGAGGCTGATATAGAGGAGAAAATAAGCTAAGGAATCTAGCAAGGGAGCTTGCAAGGAAGCATTAATCATAGTTTGCAATGGTAAATAAAATGGAGTAAAATGTAGATGTTGAGATAGAAGCATTTACAAACATGAGTACAAGGTATGCAAGACATAACATAAATATCAACATTAGAGTTCACCTAAGAAATATAGGAGTCTATAAATCCTTGGAATCCTATTTCAAACATTCCAATAGGGTACAGGGTGTTTCTCTTATATAATTTCGTTATTTGGAGCCCAATTGTAAAAGTGAACGACATAATTCCCATTTTCCCTTAGATCAATGTCTTATAAATTCCTATGATGGAAGGTGTGGCATGAGAGATATTATTTCCTAGTTTTGAATAAGCATGAATGCAAAGTAATGTTCGACAAAAGATGCATTTATAAAAGAATTGGAGTCATAAAATATTGAGTATATGAAAATACAGAGGCTTAAGTATCCAAATTCCAACTAGATGTCTCACTAGTCCTCTACATATAGTTTCTTTGACCCTTTGAATGTTTTCTTGAGGGTTCAAACCCTTTCGTATCAATGCGTTAAACATGAATATTCTCTTGTATGAATAGGAATCTTGTATAACCACTTTGATGACCTACATATATATCAACATTTCTATGTAAATATGTTACTTAATCATTGAGGTATTTTTTTAGTGAGGATTATAAATCATACATGTTATTTGCCTTATGAAAATGACTTTTTTGCAAGGCATATACATTTTCATGTAATTTTGTAATACATAATTCTCAATATGTGAATATAATGGAAGACTATTATGCTCATGTTTATGTTCTTTGGGTATATATGGATGATGTATGTACCATTATATTTAATATGCATATATCATATTATATTATCCTGAATGAATGTGATTAAAGGATAACGAATGGATTACACACCCCTAGTAGATCTTCAATACTCTACACATCACTTAATAAACTACTACCAAACAAGACTTAAATTTGATCTCCTTCCTTAAGAAGGTGTACTATGTTAGAATATGATACTAGTACATATGCACCTTATTTTAACCCCAATTTCTTCATAGAACCAACATCGAAACTTAGGTAGGACGCTATATGTGACCAATTATTTTACCTACTCCAAAACTAGCTTATTAGTTAATTTCTCTAAAAATTGCACCTTCAAATTTGACCAATCCTTCCACCCATGTGTTTAGTGATCAAATACATTCCACGCTTATCTTTATGTAAAATATACTTGGTAGGGAACCAAGTAGTTTGTTGCTAGTCCTTTGGGACTAAATTTACTAGAAGAGAACAATATATATAATGATCATTAATTATAATTCATGTTTCAGAAGTGAGTCTTCTTTCTAAGTAACATGATGGTTTGTGTCACCTTAATATTTCCTAATGATTTGAAAAACAAACAATACATAGAACATCACCTCATCACCTTAGTATGGGTATAAAATAATTTAGAGGATGATATTTCTATAAATCCCTTCACAAAGTATGGTTCCCTATTTTATCTCTTCTTTTCCTTCACAAATAAAATTTCCCACTTCTCAACAACACTAATCATGTAAAAATCTCATAAGAACTATATAACCACCCACAAAACACCTTAAGTATACAACAATAACCTAAATTCACCTAATAATTTTTTTTCACTATAAATTTTCATAATTAATTAACTCAAAGGAGTTTCTCTAGCCTATCATAATATGAAATAGATGAAACCAAGAAAAGAAATAATAATCATTGATAAAAACAAGACAACCTAGATAATGTGGAACCTTTTTGCTAATGACATAAGCATGGAAATCAAATCCACTTTTCAACTATCTTAGATATCTTGTAAAATATAACCTCCCAATACACTTTTGACAATATTAAAGGTAAAATGGGCTCCCAATAAACTTATTATTCAAAAAATATTATTAGGATTTATCCATTCCGATCCCGAGTTCCGAAATAATTATGGATGTTATTCCCATAAATCTTATAGTATATTACATAATAGGAATTTTGTTTAATCACAAATATTCATTAAAGTAATGTAATGAATATGTTTTATATGTTATCCATGGATTCATTCTATGTTGTAATGATAAGGAAAAAGTCATCTTCAAAATAGATATTGACCATCCACTAATCATTAAGTTAGAGAAGGTGGTTACCTTAGTAACCACATAAGAAATATGAAGGTGCACAAAAAATAGTATTTTATTTACTATAATAACTTACATAACTTACATGAACACAACCATTGGTTGACCTCTCTAATCTATCCAAATATGATAACCACCTTTAACTTAGCCTCAATAATTAAATAAAGAATATGAATAATTATGAAAATGTTTATGAACACAACCATTGGTTGACCTCTATAATCTATCCAAATATGATGACCCCCTTTAACTTAACCTCAACAATTAAATAAAGAATATGAATAATTATGAAAATGCTTGAATGACCTACACAAAGAAGTGACTAAATACAAGTGCACACAACTTGTCAAGGCCAAAAGGCCACGCCACATAGTAATACTATATCTCATAGACAAGACTTATGATAAGTACTTTAATCCTTACTTTTTAGGCCCATTTTATACATTTGGTGTAGGTATACAAATAGGCACCATCCCAGACCAGGTTTACCTCTCCCAAAGGTGCACATCCAACAAAATTACCATCCATTGAACCTTGACATTCTTCCCAAGGAGGATCAATTCATCTAGATAATATTATCCAACATAACAAAGTAACTATTCAAGGATCCTCATGTCTAGTTCGGTTATGACATTAGTTTAATTATGTGTGGACATATAAAAGAATCTCCCTATATCTATAGATTCATACATTAATTATTTAATATTTTCCCATCTTGTGTCAACTCTTTGTATTGAAAAACTACACCATTTCATCTTCCTAATAAGCAATAAACCATTTTATTTCCAAACATAACTAATGAGATATATATTGTTCTTCTTGTGTTTTTTAATATTGTATATTATATTTCTTAATCTTTATTTGGTTATTGCACCTCATCTCTAAACTAGGTTTTGTAGGTTGCAAATTGTATATATGCATAAAATAATATCAGTGGAAATTTATACGAAATTCTCTCCACAAGAAGTATAGGTTGAATGAATCTCTAAGAGTAATCTATTCCTAGAAGAACAATTCCAAATCTACTTCATCCGAGTGTTTCCTCCCACCTAGATCTACATCACTATCTTTTATAAGTTTTTCACCTACATATGTTCCACACTAAACTAGAAGTATTACCCAAGTGATAATATTTTGTATGTATATCTAGTCCTTGACACCGTAGCCCTCCCACCTAGATCTCAACTTTGTCAAATTAGAGCATATATATATCTAGGAACAAATAATAGAGATATATAGTGTGAAAAGAGATCAATAGACAACAATTCATGTAACAAATGTATTACCATTAACAACCACACAAAAAGGATAGAGAAGCTAATAAGAAAAATGATGTATTTCATTGACCATTAATGAATGGATGTGAACAATAATTATAGAACGAAAAATTGAATTACGTCAAGAAACTATTTGAATTAATCATGCATGATGTTCTAGTGACGCTTAACTAGAGCCAAAGAGCCTTGGTTATCCATGCACACTCACCAACTTGAGATACAATGACCCAAGACTCCTCAAGCACTAGTTTTGATTGAGTGATGTACATGCAACTAGCTATATGTGGATTAAAATCATTAAAATATCTCGACTAGAGTGCTTAGGGCTAGTTATGGTTGGTTAAATTCAGTTAGGACCTATATTACTGGACCACATTTAGTGCTCGACTAGTTTCAAACTTAGTCCATTCTAAAATCAGGGAATGCACCACCAACTCAAGGAAGGAACCCACAAAACTAGGAATCCATCTTAGTGGTGACTTATTTGCTCAATTTGGATTGAGTTTGGCCCACTAGAGTCATCTAGTCATTGCCTAGGTAACTACATAGATAATTTGTTTGCGCTATAATATTCACTATAACCTTAACTAAGTCAAAATAAAAATTAAAAAGATGGGCCTAAACAATTTTTAACTTTATTAGGTACCCATGCACACAAATGTTCTTTGAAAATTGGGTAAGTGGGAAAAACCACACTGGAAATACCCCATAAAAGATAATAAAAAAATAAGATCAAGATAACATGGATGTTTTTGCAGAAATTGGTGAATAATAGGAGAAAAACTTGTAGCTCCAGAGTTCAAAGGGACATATTGGAGGTATTTTTAAATGCGAACTTGATTTTGGACAAGTTCTCCAATGGATTATTCAATTAGAACTTGGTTTAGGAAAAATTATCCAAATTATTTTGAATCAAAGATGTATGGATTATAAAATGTTGAAAGTGTATACATGCAACTAGATTTATTCAGTGTGGTATCCTTCTTCTTGTTCTCCTTCTCTTCCTTTTCTTGAAAAATAATTTCATACATGCCATCATCCTCTTTATGTGGTTCTTTATAGATGTAAGAACACTATGGATTCTTCTCTTCAGTATCATCATAATAAGAGTTGAAGTATTCATGATAAATCATTGTTTTTTTCTCCCTTTTTTTTCTTTCTTATTCCCTTCTTCCCCTTAACTAGACCCAAATACTCTTAGTTACTTACACTGACCTGAGACTCCCCAACCACTAGTTCTGAGTGAGTGATGTACATGAAATTGATTGCATGTACATGAAAATACCTAAAATCTCTCAACACTGGAGCTAAAGGTTAGTTAGGATTATTTAGGGCCGGTTAGAACCTAGATTAATGCAACGCATCTAATCCTCAACTAGTTATAGACCCAGTCACTCCTAAAATTATGGAATAGTTCATCAAATTAGGAATGCACCCCCAAATCAAGGAATTTGCCCCCAAATATAGGAATCCATAGAAGGGGTGACTACATCAAGGAAGCAAGGAGGCAAGGAAAAGGAATGAAAACCAAATGTGTCCAAAGAGAAAAAAGAAGGAAATATTATTTCTTTTTGGTTTGTGCATATAATCATTATGATAAAATGCAAGACTAAGGTGGAAGATTCTCAATGAAACTGAGAAAAAAACACAACCTTCGGTTGTTTTTGTGTAAGTATTGAATGCAATAGTGGAAAATAAGTATACCACAAGTCAAGAGTAATAATTTACAAGAATTCATTATGTAGAAGTGGTGATAAACAATAGAACAATTGTGACAAGGATTAATAGTGGGGAAACTCACAATTTTATGAAGGAAAAAGTGGCTAAGGGGATTGCATTGGAGCTTGAACCTGTGCAACACTCCTTCAAGGTTGTGAACTCAAAATTGGAAAAGATTGTTGGCTTGCTCAATGGAGTGCTTTCTAAGCTAGGGTCATGGTAGGGAGCTATAGACTTTACAATGGTGCACATAGATGACCTTGATGTGGTCATGGGGAAATATTTGATGAGTATAGTGAAGGGGGCATCAATCCCTCAGTTAGATTGTTTTCTAGTCTTGTGAAAAACATATTTCACATGATTCCTACAATGCAGAGGTGCTTGGGTGTAGTAGCATAGATAAATGTGATGTGAACAGTTTCCACAAGCAATGCAGTCATTACTTTGGATGGTGGAAGATGTGGGTGCATGGCTATAGATGGAATATCAAATAGGATATATTTAATGGAAATTTCATTGAAAACTATAACTAATAGAAACTTAAGCAAGTCCTTGGAAGAAAGGTTGATCATGCTGGAAAACATGATGAGCATGATGAAAACCTTAATAGAGAAATCACGGGGTGCATATTCAAGGGAGAAATGACCCACATAAATGGAAGATGTATGAGAAACAAAAGGGACATCCATAGAAACCATGAACACAATGGACTTGGTGAACACAGACTTGCCAATTTATTGAGACAGTGAGGCAGCAGCTTTTGAACCTTGGTGCAACTCAAAGGAAGAGGGAGAGAATTTTTTGGATGGGATTAGAAAGGAGGATGAGTTAGGTGATACAAAAGTCATGATATTGTGGATTGAAGGTCATGGTGGCATTAGAACGAATTTTCCTCTCTTGTTGCATTTGAGTAGGAAGTAGTGTAACCTTGATACATAACTACAGGAGATAGAAATGGAATGGAGAGTTTATTCATTTGGAAAAAGTGGCCATGGAGTCCACTTTCCCACTTCATTCCACTAGATAATATAAAATGTGGCTCGTTGTTTAGGAACAACGAGGGATTAGAGAAAAAAGGAACAATAGTTTTGGGTCCTAAGCAAAAGAAAAAAGAAAAATTAGAAGAGGAAAGTGTGATGAGGCACTTGTTTAGTAGAGGGATTTTAATCCCATGGGAGATAGAGGAAACCGAAATTGAAGTTGGACACAAGTTAGGAATACTTGTGCATGGAAGGATTCAAGGAAGCTTGAATCTTCTAGTTGAATAAGTGACTTAGTCATGAAAATTTAAATTCAAGATACATGTAAGAAAGATCTGGATAAGAGTATGCTAGTTCAAGAGACTAAAACAGGAATTTCATGGGATTGATCAAAAGTTGGATTAGCTACCCAACTTGTCTATACATGATAACACAATACAATTGTGCATGAGAATATTGAGATAAGGGAAAGAGTGTGATGATTCTTGGAAAGTATCACGCCGATAGATGAATAAGTCTCAATAAATAGACATGCGAACAACAAGTTCTTGAGCACTTGGGTGACCTTTGCAAGAAGGTTTCTTGGTGCTGCAATAGAAGGAAACACCATTGGACATATGCTTTTGGATGGATGGAGTCACATGCATGTGGGTAGAAGCAATGAAGCTTTGAGATGGGAAAGTGGTGTGGAAGCTTGATGACTAAAAACATCAATTTAGAAGGGAGTTGTAATGTCAAAGCATGTGTAGGTAGAAGGATTACAACTAGATGGAATGGTTTTCGGGGACAACAATGAATTTATGTGGGGAACGATGTCCTTACCTTGGTGTTAGTGCCCATGATTACTCCTCTTTCTAACTTATAGACAAACAATGAGACATCATGGAAACACTTGGGTGTGGATTTGGCTACATCACATGAGACATAAGATAGATTTGGTGTGGTTTGGGGAGACTCACATCAACAAAGGAAGCCAATGATAAGAAATTACGTATGCCATGACAATGGAAAAGTAAGGGAAGTGTCTTATAGGAATGAGTGCACCGTAGAATTGGTGTCACGGTAATCTGGACATGAGCCCAAGGAACCTAGAATATGGGGTTTACTTGCATAAATAAGCACACTTAAAATAAGTGTTCCTATACTTTTGGCAACTTGTGGACCCGACGAACAAGACATAGGAGTGTTCTTGGTGGACATACCCATGAGAGGGATTCAATGTGGGATCACTTGATCGACCACATGAAACATGAAGGGGTTGCGATGGAGACTTAAGGTACAAGGAAAGTCATGCAGCGACTACTTCAAACTCAAGTGAGGGTATAATGGAATGGGCAGTGGGCATGCACATTGGAAAGAAATAATTGGGACCACCTTGAATATTTGAGTGGGCCACACACCTCCTTAAGTCATGTAAGGGTGTTGGTGCCTCTCACTATACAAGGATGAATGCACTTGTGAAAAAATATTCATTAACAACCAAGTTCGGAAATAAATATAAGTCTGAGGCAAGGGGTGTATGATGGGAAAGCACAGTTATTCGGGTGCAATACTTAAAGATAGGGATGCATACTTAGTGAATAAGACACGACATTATGAGGCAGTTCTAGGAATGCTTCAAGGAGACAGTGTCTAGGTAGGTTGGCCCCTTGGTAGGCTTATCTGGTGGTCAAGCACGGCTTGTACAGGAGTTGTCTAGATAGTCTTGGTGGAGACTCATGTGGGCATGAGGCCCAATCTATTGTACATTTGGAAGCAATGATTTCCATATTTAGCACACAACCTTGTTATATCTTGGCTATTGTATCATTCTTCATAATAAAGATTAAGGTGTTGGTTGGGAACCACTTGTATACTTTTGTACTATGTTATCTTGATGAGAATCCTTATTACTTAAAATGTGAAGTTGATATAATGTGATACTTAAAGAATTGACTAAGTGTTGAACTATTGCATAATATTACTGGTGTGTAAGTTGAGAGAGTTTGCTACAACTTAATAGCTTATAGCTCAAGGAAATGTTATGGGAAGACCTTGATGAAGAGGGATAGTCTAGGTGCACTGGTCACAAGTTGGCTAATCCCTCACACTTCTCGGAAAAGAAAATAAAAAAGTTGAGGAAATTCTCTTCATGTTGTGACAAAACACATTTTCTTAACCCTTAAATTTGAATATATAACCTCTTAAAAAGGAATGGATGTTCTTTACTCTTAAACCCAAATTTTGTTTCCACACACACATATAGACATATATTTGTTTTCTAATATCAATATTGTATTTTTAATATATAAAAAAAAATTATTTATATTATATTTATATTTTCTAACATATATATTATTAATATTTTCTTTTCTTTTTCCAAAAAAAACAGTACTTATGTTAAAAAAAACCAATGTTACATTTTGCAATGCTTTGAAGCATGATTAAATATCATCTCAATATTAAGAGCCTAAAGGTTAAGAGCATGTATTTCCTCTTTAGAAGATAAAGGTTAAGAGCATGTGTTTCCTCTTAGAAGATAATGAACAAATGTGGTCTCATGCAATCTCACAAGATATGACTCCATCTTTTTACAATAAAGAAGATCTCTAACAATCCGCAGAAATATCGTTAAAACCAAATAATTTGTTGGAGTAGGTGATATTGCCGTGATTTGCTTTTACATTTCAGTGGTGTAGAAAGCAATATAAGATGAAAATTCGCCGTCAATATAGTTTTCTTCATGTCGGGTTCTGGTCTTTCTTCTCTCTTCATATCTTTCTGGTTACCTAGTTTTCTATTTCTCGTGTTGCAGGAGGAAGGGCTTTCAAATCCGAATGTCGTCTACGGCTGTCTGTGTTGCTGGATGGATCTCCTAAAATATGCAACACCGATACTTCTAATAAAAGGAATTAGACCTATGTGCAACGCAGGCTTGAGCATAGATATGTCATGTTAAAAGACGAAGCATAGAAAAATGGAAAAGCAACTTGAAAACAAATCTTAAAACCAAACTTACATATAATTTTTTTTGCTGTTAAAACATCACGTAGGTTTATGTCAGTTTCTAAGTATTAGATGAAGGGCAATAGATTCAAATTTCATAAATGTGACATGGTCATACTTAGTTGGTAATAAAAGTTAGTATAACAAATTTAGATTCATTTTAATTATGTCTTTATCAAGTACATCATAGATCTAATCTCAAACTTTTTTAGAGTGCTAAATATGAGGAAATATTTGCTACAAAATAACTAATTTCACAGAGGATAGAGATTTTGTGAGAGTCTCTAAGATAATGAGGGAAAAAGCTTGTAAGCATAAAAAAAATATGAACCATATTCTTTGTCGAATCCATTATAAACTTGTACGAAGAAATTAGACACCTAGATATATAGTTTCTTATACAAATTATTTCACATCAGTGTTGTTTTGTACTGTAATAGAATTTTTATTGACTTCATATTACAATTTTTAGTACTTAACATAATGCTCAAAACAAAAACATAAATCTTTTTCAAAGTCCACAATGTCATTGGACATGGATTATCACTTTTGTTTTAAGATTGTATTTACTTCATTTATTTATTAAAGTTTGATTTTGATTAAATATATTTAGGAACACATGAAATTTTTTAGATTTGAATTCAATGAAATTTGAAAGTTAAATTTAATATATATTTATACCAGCATATATCCATTTTAAAATAGATCTACCAAGCCTCCACACGAATCAAATCTCTTGACTTGCAAACCCCTTTTAGAGTGGAAATGTTGAGGAAGTCTGTAATGCAATGTTTATGGTTTTAATTTATCTAATTTGTGTAGTTTTATTTATACATGTCATTCTAAATATTTTAAATCTAAGTTGAGCCGACATGTTATAAAAGACATGTGTCAACTCTATGATGAGCACAGAAGGAGTTACACATATGTCCCCTACTGGGTTGTAGAATGCCCTCTTCAAAGCAATAAGTGCAATTTAAAATTTAGCTATTTAAAATTTGGATTCCACATGTGCTTGGTTTTATATTTTTTTCTTTTTAATAGTTTTTCTTAGAACCAACCTATGCAACTCACTTAGTTTGTAGAAAACACCTCTAAACGAAACTCAAAATAGCTAGTTTTCCAAAGAAAATTAACTAATGCTAATAGATTTAGTTGTGTTGTAAATACTTATAAAAATATTTATTTAATATCTAATGTGCTTCTATGAATGGATAAAGAGCTTCCATTTATACAAATTTGTTTTTATAATGAAGCCATTTTAAAGTTTGAGCTAATGTGTTTGATTTTATAATTTTTTCTAATATATCTATTCTTTTGGAGTGGATAAGTGCTTGTTTTTATATATTTACTTTTTCCAATCCAACATGTGCTTGTTTTTATAATGTTTTCATATATTTACTTTTTCCAATCCAATATGTTCTTGGTTTTACAATTTATTTTGATATATATATTTTTTTGGAGCCAACATGTGCCACGTCACCATTACAATGTGACACATATCACCCACTTGATTTGTAGAGAATTTTTCATGTTGATCTCTCCATTATCAATTACTATATTGAGAAATAACCCAAATTAGCAATGTGAAGAGGAATTGTAGTCATAGAGTGAAGATGATGGTTGCAGTTGAGCATAGAGACTAAGAAAGTGAGGAAACCCTTACCCACTATTTATTCATGTCTCCCTAAATGCTTGTTAACCCATGAATTTCAATTCTATACAATTTTACACATTGAAGAGCATTGTAATGGATGGTTACTTTGAAGGACTATTGAGTCTACCCATGAATTTCAATTCTATACAAATTTACATATTGAAAGGAATTGTAGTGGATGGTTACTTTGAAGGACTATTGAGTCTCCCTAGATGCTTGTTAACCCATTAATTTCAATTCTATACAATTTCACACATTGAAGATCATTGTACAATTTCACACATTGAAGATCATTGTAGTGGATTGTTACTTTGAAGGACTATTGAGTAGAGAAAGAGTATAATCTTGTTAGAATATTGATAAGATTCATAAGCATACAACAATATATTTGCTAACATCCAAAGAAAGAATATACTAGTCTATCCTTCTATGGGTGTATTCTTAGAGTTGATCTCCACCCCACATATGATAGAGGTAAGGAAGAATTGCATCCCACACTACATGTCGGGTAAATTATTTTCCACCTCCTTATCTATTGAATGGTAATATGAGAATGTTAATATATGGTGCATGTGGGATAATTCTTTTTACATAATATTAGAGTTATTTGTGCCTTCCTTTGCTAGGAAATACCTCTTATGACACTACACTAGATATCATTAATATGTACATATAATATGAAAAATACACATTCCAACACTCCCCTTTAATTGTGACTAGGGAAAACAACACATATATGGAAGAATATGGCATTGCATTATCTTCTTCCCTTGATGACAACTTCCCACATTCCCAACAAACTTTGAAGATATAAAATTTTTGCTTATGTCATGGATTTGGTGAAGATATCAGTTGCATGTCGTTCTATGGGACAATACTCCAAACAAATACCACTATCCACAACAATATATCAAATGTAATGAGTATCCAACTCAATGTGTTTAGTATTGGAGTGATAGAGTTAATTGTTTCTGGATAAATGTTAAGTAAGAAAAAAGTGTATTGCAACCAAATGATAATTGAATAATGCTAAAGCTTGTTAGAATGGTGTCACCTAAAAGATAACAAACTTAGAATAATGGATAAAACCCTTACTTCGTAGAGGAACAAAACAAGCGAGATTTACATGATAACTATAGGTAAGCAGTGGATTGAAGGTTGAGCTCTCATTGCAATTCTTGCAGCATAATTTTCATCTTGATTTTCTCTTCTAGAATGCATGTACATGGATTCCTTTTATAGGAAAATGGGGGCCAAGAAACAACTAGATCACAATGTGAACAACCTTGCTAGTGAAATGGTTCTTCAAGTACATGAAGGAGGGATTTTGAATGCTCCCAATCATGTGATTCTAAGACTAGTTTCAACTTTGGAGCCAAGGGAGACATTATTGGCTTTGAAAGCGCTATGGAAGGTAAGTGGCCCCGTTGTTTTTATAGTCAAGCATTTTTTTAAGGAAAAGTTGTACAAGGAATTGAACAAAGAGTCACTTAAAATCAGTGCAAGTGTCTAGTGGAAATAGTCATGTGATTGTCCATTCTGATTAATTTTGTCATTTTAGGGCTTAATTTATCTAGTGGATCTATTGAGTATGTCTTTAGTTAGATGCATGTTGTATGTTGATGTTAACTTTCTGTAATATTAGTTAAAATGATGTAGGTGTGTGAAATTGAAGCGTTAATAGACACCACCTAATGTATGACATTTGGAAGATATTGTATGGCCAAAATGCATCATTGCTCATTTCTCTCCTATTCTAGTAAGCTATCTAGTATTTTGGGTAAAAGGACTTGTGTATGGGGGAGGTTGTTGGTGATGACCATTGAAGCTATAAGGAATGCATGATGTTATATACAAATGACACAAGCATAAATATTTTCATGAAAATCTGTTAAAATTTATTACAATAAGACGAGACCAAGGGTTCATCTCTCGATATTGTTGATACAAGGATGAAGGCGGATTCAATCCTTGTATGAGTAAATGTGTCCTAGAATATTGATGATGTTACTGATGCCAAAGAAGATGAATTTTTCATGATGAAGGACGTCCCACTGGGGTAGGGGACCTGAATAATGGTGAAGTTTCCAAATGGGAAAATATGTTACATCAAACAAGTTACTACCATGAATCATAAATATGAACACTAGAACCATCTGAATGTACGAGTCCCCCTGATGTGATAGAATTTTTTGCATCATACATAAGGGATACCATTGAGTTACGGAGCAGTGATGATTTCCCCTACTAAGTTTGAGGTTATCCCTTTGATGGGAAGGGAGCCCAATGTACAACCAATACTACTGCAACCCTCATAATGAGGTGATATGAGGTCGATGAGAGCTGAAGTAACTGATAAGATGAGGATCTTATCACAAGAACTAAGATCATTGTGTCACCAATTGGGATGCTAACAAACCCAACATAAGGCTAGTTGATAAAAATGGGGTTCATGACTTCCTGATTAATGTAAATTGGGTGAGTAACCGACGACAACATTCTTCAATCATGACTCATGGTGTGATGGAGGGAAATAAACTACATATGAAATATTTATCATAGGCATACTTTTGATGGGGTAAGGTATCTGGATGACAAAACTAACAATGTAGGGATTATATGGATTCAAGTACATCAATTAAGGGCCATTAGGGATTGCTTCCAAAAGAATAATGTTGTGGGGTTTCCACAGTTTTGAGTGAGTTTGGGAACCATTTATAAAAAAAATATGGAGGGGGTCCCCACAGTTTTGAGTGGGTTGGGAAACCATTTTTTTACGAATAGAATGATATGGATGGGATTCCCATGGTTTTGAGTGAGTCGACGTATCATTTTTGCAATGATGATGTGGTGCTTTTGTATAGACAATAATATGTCTACCCTTTGAATTAATGTCATGTATAATTTTCATGTGGGAATGATTGAATGAGAGTAGTGTCTTCAAAGGGTAGGGATATATTGTGATCTTCTCGGGGGTTGATGATACATAGAGGAATGTAGATGGTTTATTTCTCATGGAGGGGATAATAGGTTACCTCTGAAACATAAGTGTAGTGTGTGTCGGGAATATGAGTGATGTAATGGGAAAAATGAAAGGTGATGATATGAGTTTTCAAATTTCAAAACTTGGTGATTTGTCATATTCCATGGACCTGGTGGTTGGACATCATGAGTGCCAAAGTGTGAGGACGTTGTAATGGTATGGAAACCCATGTGGGAACATTTTCTTCCCAGTAATGACATTGACGGTATTCCATTACCATGAATTGGATCCTTATAGATATCAACAAGATTGCTAGATAGATGCAATTTAAACAAAAAGAATACGTTTCCTATATGCAAGATCTAGATCATATACATGTGATTGGGGTCCATGCATCAATGTTGTGGAGCTTCTTCTTGGTTATAATCATGCACACATGACACAAATACCCAAGCATAATAATGTTCATGACATGAGTATTGACAATGCAAAATATTGATAAGAAACATAGCATACCTGAAAATTTGTAGAGGGTGAAAAGGGGTGTCACCCAGTGTGTGGTGTTTCGTGAAACCACTAGTTTCGAAAATCGGTGCAACTTACCATATGGTAGATGTTTGTGCATATGTACGGTGTCACAAATCTTATGACTTATGGGTAGGATTCTGTTAGAGTCAATCCATTGATAAGATTGTTTAAACGTTTTTCTCCAGGGACACCCAACACATGAATTATGGATGAATTCTCATGTGTTTGTGTTCGGTCCGTGTTTCCTACTATCACATAGGGTTGTGATACATAGAAAATTATAAAATACAAATATTCCGCAACAGAAAATCTCCCGCAAAAGAAAAGACTGCCACAAAGAGAAGAGAAAAAAAGAAAAAATCTCCACAACCGAGAGGTAATTCAATCCATCTAGTGCTGCACGAATTACTTCGTTTTCGTTTTCTTTTTCATTTTCGTTTGAGTAAGGTTATTTTTTACTTATGTTTACTTATAATGTAGATTTTGCCGACAATTAAATAAATTTTCTGGGCCATTAAAATAAAAATTAAAGGAAGTGTATTTTGAAAAAACACTAATAGGTAATAAAAAATACATAGAAATTTATAAAATACTAATTTACCGAAAAAAAAAAGGCTGTGGCAAAGAGCAGAAAAAAATCTCAGCAACCCAACCCAACCCAACCCACCCACTGGTGCATGAAGTACTTCGTTTTCATTTATGATAAGAATTCCACCAAATTATCACAAATTCTTTATTCTGGGAAAAGTACATCTATTTCTACCGGTAAACCCAAAACCTAGCCAATTTTGGAATACCAACAACTCATCATCCATCATTAGATGGTCAGTACCATTGTTATCCTTTGGGTTAATATAACTTTTTCTTATTTAAAAACTAAAATTATACAACAACTGGTCATCCATCATTTTGGTCACTATCATTGTTAACTTTTGGGTTAATATTCTCATCCTGCATGATTATGTAAGGATATTATTTTCGCAAAACAAATGTAATTCAATTAAAGATGATGTCGTCGTTTTCCAAACTTTTATTCTGGGATTTTGATCACCAAACAGCCTCCCTTGCTATAGAAGAAGCAATGTGATGGATCTCCAGGAAGTGAGCAGGGTGGAAGGAGACGCAGCAGAAAAGAACTAGGGAGAGAGGGTGGCGGAACTAGTGTTATCCAAATACCATTCTCTGCCAAAGAAGGGAAAACCCCAAGGGCGCGAGACCACTTTCTTGGCTGCGTTTCTGCTCTCCTCTCACAAAAACGGTACTCTTTCTTATCCCCAATCTTTTGGGTCTCTGTAAATGTATTTGAATTTTGAAAGTTTCGAGGAGAGAAGCTGTAGTAGAAGGGTTGCACTCTGTGTACGTGAAAAAAGACTGCTAAATATTCGAAGCCAAAACGTTTACAAGCAGAAATCGACACTGCTAAATATTGAACTGGCAAAGTTGGCTGACAGTATGGTGATCTTCCACAAGGCATCACAGTAGACAATGTAATGAATCGAAGAACAATTTCATTTTCTGGTAATGTATATGTTGAACGTTGAATGGTGTTTTCGCCAACATCCTCCCTTCGGCCGCCTGCAGCATCCTCTGCCTACAGCTCCTCCTTTCTCCCGTCGCTGCCGCAGACCCAGGCTTCCTCTCGGCGCTGCCGCTGCCTCCATTGCACATCGTTCGAGTGATTCCACGACCACAATGGCATTACTGGTGTCGGAGCTACTCACACAGGAAGGAACCCTTCTCACTAATAAAATATTGTTGAAACCTGTAATCAACTCTATAGGAACCTAATAATAAACTATAAAATTAACTATGCGTTAGGTTTTTACTTAATAATTTGATGGCAATAACTCCTTCTTTACTCACAGCCAAGTACTGCAACACCTAAATCCATGTGTTCCACTGCACTGTTTAAGCTTTTGTTTTCCTATACTCAAGATCCCGATCCATGAGCGCATCTTCAAGTAATTGGTGTCACTGCATATATGTCCTTGCCTATCTCATCTATATATTCAAAAGAATTTAGAGGGACCAAAATGAAATTTGTACTTTTAGCTTCGGCACCCCATATTCATTCATAAGAGCTGGCAGCACAGCGAAGGGAGATCAAGTCTGGCAATAGCTACAAACCAAAAAAAATTTCAATATATATATATATCGAAATATATACTAGAAACCACCACATTAAATTAATAATGTGTCTCAATACGCCTATAGGCGTAAATTTAGGCACATACTTTTTTCCCTATAGTATGTGCTATCCACGTATTCAGACACATTATTAATTTAATGTGGTTGTTGCTAGTAACGGGTGAGCCCATAGACATATCTAGAAAATATTAATGACAATAATAATGTTTACTTAATTATTCAAATATATAATAATAAATATAAATAATTATTAGAAAAAGTATTATTTCTGATGGTGATGATGAAGATGATGGTGAACGATGAAGATGATGGTGAACAATGATGGTGATGATGAGGAGGATGATGAATATGATGATGATGATGAGGAGGATGAGGGTGATGATGATGATGATGAGGATGATGAGGATTATGGTGATGATGATGATGAGGATGAGGATATTGATGATGTTGAGGATGAGCTTGTCGATGAAGACGATGAGGATGAGGATGATGAGTGTGAAGAGGATGATGAAGATGAGGGTGATGATGAGGATGATGATGATGATGATGACGAGGACGGTGATGATGATGATGATGATGACAAGGATGGTGACGATGATGATGATGATGGTGACGATGAAGATGATGGTGAACAATGATGGTGGTGATGAGGAGGAGGATGACTATGATGATGATGAGGAGGATGAGGGTGATGATGATGATGATGATGATGATGATGACGATGACCATGATGATGATGATGCAGATGAGGGCGATGATGATGATGATGACCATGATGATGATGATGATGATGATGATGATGATGATGATGAGGGTAATGATGATGAGGAGGAGGATGAGGGTGAAGATTATGATGATGATGATGATGATGAGGATGAGGGTGACAATGAGGAGGATGATGGTGATGATGAAGATGATGGTGAACAATGATGGTGATGATGAGGACGATGATGACTATGATGATGATGATGAGGATGAGGGTGATGATGATGACCATGATGATAATGATGAGGATGATGGTGGTGATGATGATGATGACCATGATGATGATGATGATGATGATGATGATGAGGTTGAGGGTGATGAGGAGGAGGAGGAGGATGAAGGTGAGGATGATGATGATGATGATGATGATGGTGAGGATGAGGGTGTCAATGAAGATGATGATGATGGTGAGGATGAGGGTGATGAATGGTGATGATGAGGATCGAGGTTGATGATGATGAGGATGAGGGTGATGAATGGTGATGATGAGGATCGAGGTTGATGATGATGAGGATGAGGGTGATGATGATGATGAGGATGGTGGTGAATATGAGGAGGATGATGAATATGATGATGAGGAGGAGGATGAGGGTGTCAATGAAGATGATAATGATGGTGAGGATGAGGGTGATGAACGATGCTGATGAGCATTGAGGTTGATGATGATGAGGATGAGGGTGATGATGATTATGAGGACGAGGGTGACAATGAAGATGATGATGAACAATGATGGTGATGATGAGAAGGATGATGAATATGATGATGAGGATGAGGATGAGGGTGATGATGATGATGATGATGATGACCATGATGATGATGATGAGGATGAGGGTGATGATGAGGAGGATGATGACTATGATGATGATTATGAGGATGAGGGTGATGATGATGAGGAGGAGGAGGATGAGGATTATGATGATGATGAGGAGGAGGAGGAGGATGCTAATGATGTTGAGGATGAGGGTGTCGATGAAGAAAATGACGACGACGACGACGATGATGATGATGAGGATGAGAGTGATGATGAGGTGGATGATGACTATGATGATGATGATGATGATGATGAGGACGAGGGTGATGACGATGATGATGAGGATAGAGGTTGATGATGATGAGGATGAGGGTGATGAGGAGGAGGAGGATGACGGTGACGACGAAGATGATGAGGAGGATGATGGTGATGATGAGGAGGAGGATGAATACGATGATGATGATGAGGATGAGGGTGATGTTTAAGATGATGATGAACAATAATGGTGATGATCAAGAGGATGATGATGATGATGATGATGATGATGATGATGACCATGAGGATGAGGGTGATGATGATGATGATGAGGATGGTGATGATGACCATGATGATGATGATGATGACCATGAGGATGAGGGTGATGATGATGATGACCATGATGATGATGATGTTGATGATGATGATGAGGATGAGGGTGATGATGATGAGGAGGAGGATGAGGGTGATGATGAGGATGAGGATGATGACCATGATGAAGTTGATGCGGATGAGGGTGATGATGATGATGATGATGATGAGGACGAGGATGATGATGATGGTGATGAGGATGAGGGTGATGATGATGATGATGGTAATGATGATGACCATGATGATGATGATGAGGATGAGGGTAATGTAGAGGAGGAGGAGGATGAGGGTGATAATGATGATGAGGTTGACGATGATGATGATGACCATGATGAAGGTGATGAAGGAGGAAGATGAGGGTGATGATGATGATGATGATGATGATGACCATAATGATGATGATGAGGATGAGGGTGATGATGGTGATGAGGTTGACGACGATGATGATAAGGATGAGGATGAGGATGATGACGATGATGATGATGAGGATGATGATGATGACCATGATGAAGCTGATGAGGATTGATAAACATCAAAATGAGACATAACCCTTGATAAATATCACAATTTGACATTTTGATAAATGTCACAATGCGACATAATGCTTATTAAACGCCCACTGTAACAAATGATGGCTTAACGTCGTAATGTGATATAACCCTCGATAACGTCATAGTGAAACGTAAACATTGATAAAAATCACCATGCGACATAACCCTTGACAAATATCACAATGTGCTTAACCCTTGATGAATGTCGCTAATGTAACATAACCCGTGATAAACGTCACAATGCGAGCTAAAGCTTATTAAACACCAACTGTAACAAACCATGGCTTAATCATAATGCGATACAACCCTCGATAACATCACACTGAAATGTCAACATTGATAAACATAAAAATGTGACATAACCCTTTACAAGTATGACAATGTGACATAACCCTTGACAAATATCACAATGTGACATAACCCTTGATGAATGTCGCTAATGTAACATAACCTGTCATAAATGTCACAATGCGACATAGCGCTTATTAAACGCCCACTGTAACGAACCATGGCTTAATGTCATAATGTGATACAACCCTCGATAACGTCATAGTGAAAGGTAAACCTTGATAAACATCACAATGCGACATAACCCTTGACAAATATCACAATGTGACATAACCATTGATGAATGTCACTAATGTAACATAACCCATGATAAACGTCACAATGCGACATAACCCTTGACAAATATCACAATGTGACATAACCATTGATGAATGTCACTAATGTAACATAACCCATGATAAACGTCACAATGCGAAATAAAGCTTATTAAATGCCAACTGTAACAAACCATGGCTTAAGCGTAATGCGATACAACCCTCGATAACATCACACTGAAACGTCAACATTGATAAAACATCACAATTCAACATAACCCTTGACAAGTATGACAATGTGACATAACCCTTGACAAATATCACAATGTGACATAACCCTTGATGAATGTTGGTAATGTAACATAACCTGTCATAAACATCACAATGTGACATAACGCTTATTAAACGCCCACTGTAATGAACCATGGCTTAACGTCGTAATGTGATATAACCCTCGATAACATCATAGTGAAACGTAAACCTTGATAAACATCACAATGGAACATAACCCTTGACAAATATCACAATGTCACATAACCCTTGATGAATGTCGCTAATGTAACATAACCCGTGAGAAACGTCACAATGTGACATAACGCTTATTAAACACCCACTGTAACAAACCATGGATTAACGTTGTAATGTGATATAACCCTCGATAACATCACAGTGACACGTAAACCTTGATAAATATCACAATGTGACATAACCCTTGATAAATATCACAATTTGACATTTTGATAAACGTGACAATGCGACATAACGCTTATTAAACGCCCACTGTAACAAATGATGGCTTAACGTTGTAATATGATATAACCCTCGATAACGTCATAGTGAAACGTAAACCTTGATAAACATCACAATGTGACAAAACCCTTCACAAATATCACAATGTGCATAACCCTTGATGAATATCGCTAATGTAACATAACCCGTGATAAATGTCACAATGCGACATAAATCTTATTAAACACCAACTGTAACAAACCATGGCTTAATCGTAATGCGATACAACCCTCGATAATATCACACTGAAACATCAACATTGATAAACATCACAATGCGACATAACCCTTGACAAGTATGACAATATGACATAACCCTTGACAAATATCACAATGTGACATAACCCTTGATGAATGTTGCTAATGTAACATAACCTATCATAAAAGTCACAATACGACATAACGCTTATTAAGCACAAGAGAAGCTATATATATTCAAAATGCAGAGACGGTAATCTTCATTAATATGACTTTGAAAATAGCATTCTACCATTAGATTGTCTTCGACTTTAATACCTAACGTGTGATAAGAGTAACTTATTATCTGCATGTACTGATACCAACGCATGCACTATTGAGGAATGTCGCAATCCAACATAACTCTCGATGAATGTTGCAATGTGACAACGTCATTAAGGAATGTACCATGGATGGATGTCACAATGCAATATACCCTTCATTTATTATGCTTCATGAAATTATATATATATATAAATAAACTAATAAATTATGTACATATGTAATTAGTATAAATTATGAAGACGTAATTAGAAGCTTGTAAATGCTAGTTAAATAAACATTATCACCATAATCTTTTCATAACAATTTTAATATTTAATATATTAATGTGATGAATATTAACATCATATTTTCAATTTGTTAAAGCATTATTTTATTTTTATTTCTTAATTAATAAAATATCTTTAATTGGTTAAAAATTTATTTTTTTGTATTTCTTAATTAATAAAATATCTTTAATTGGTTAAAAATTTATTTTTTTGTATTTCTTAATTAATAAAATATCCTTAATATTAAGAGGAAAAACCAGTTGTCATTTAAGTATATATATATATATATATAAGACTTTTAATAGTATGGAAAAAAACCATTCATAATGAAACTTATAAATTATGAAAAGGTAATTCGAAGGTTATGAATGCTAGTTAAATAAAGGCTGTCACAACTCCACAACTCCACGGTTATTAATCACCATTGTAAATGAAATTGAAATTGAAGATGAAATATTATGAAAAGAATTAAAAATTTACATTTTGTAAACTATATATATATATTTCATGAAGTATGATAAAAAAATTTAATTAAATATTTATGGTTAATATGTCATGGTCTTTAATGCCATATAGCTTCAGTTCTATCAATTACTTGAACTGCAAAAGCAAGCTAAGCAAATAGCTGCAACAAATTCAGAAAACAACTAAGGCCATTAGCCTTTTTCATTTATTGTAATCAATTCTTTTATGAAACTTAATTTAGACTACTTATTTTCCAATACAACATATAACCAATGTCATGGTCTTTAATGCCATATAGCTTCAGTTCTATCAAACACTTGAACTACAAAAGCAAGCTGCTTTTGTTTTGAAAATAGGTGCAACAAATTCAGAAAACAACTAAATCCATTAGCCTTTTTCATTTATTGTAATCAATTCTTTTATGAAACTTAATTTACATGACATAGTTTTCATGTTTTCAATGACGTGCAACTTTCTGCCCTTTCAATAACATACCACTTTTTGCTTTTCATACCAGTTTCCAAAGCAAAAATGGCTTAAGTTATCTATTAAAGTTGTTCGTTTAATCCAACTTCTGTGGACAATGCCACTCTGCATACCATTATAATTATTCTTAAAGTGTCACCTTAAATAACCCACCAAACTTTTAATAAAATCATCATTTACATTGATTTGGTTCGTACACAAAATATATATTACATATAAAGAGAAGGAAATCATCTATTTTATCAATGGGCAGACAAAATAATGCATGTGCAGCAATCTTCTTTAACGAATGGAAGGAAGAAACAGACGTATGTTAAAGCATCCTCTTTAACCCTTCGAGGTTGGAATGTTTCTTTAGGGTAACTGAACTTTAGGGCAACTGTACCTCATAGTGAAACGTAAACCTTGATAAACAACACAATGTGACATAATATATAAAGAAATTTTCTAAACATCCAAAGACACATTATTAATGTGTCACATCTTCGGCGTTATCGCATTGTGACATAACCCTTCACAAATATCACAATGTGACATAACCCTTGATGATTGTGGCTAATGTTAACATAACCTGCAGATTAAATGTCACAATGCGACATAACTCTTATTAAACGTCCACTCTCACATTATTAATGTGTCACATCTTTGGTTGTGTTGACATATACCAACCAAACAATGTAACAACGCCTTAACGTCATAATGTGATATAACCCTTGATAACCTCATAGTGAAACATAAACCTTGATAAACATCATAATGCGACATAACATTCTACATTACTATGTAGAATGTGGATGGTTTAAACCATTTATTTTGTCAAACGACTATATATATATCAAGAAAATTCTTACAACATGATGGCGAATAACGTGACATGACCATTGAGGAATGATGAATTTCAATATCCATGAATAAATGTTTCGATCGTTGCTGCTGAATGTCTGAATGCAACAAAACCATTAAGGAATGCACTATTGAGGAATGTCGCAATCCAACATTAGTATTGATAAATGTTGTAATATCAAAACATTTTTTGTGTACATAGATGAATTTTTTTCGCTTTTCAAAAGTTAAAGTCTTAACGTGACACAAAAATACATCATTTTGGCCATACTTCACCAGGGTTCACTTTGGTGAACCACGTGACCATAGTTGATAATGCAACAAGAAATTTTCTAAACATCCAAAGACACATTATTAATGTGTCACAGCTGGGGCATTATCGCAATGTGACATAACCCTTGACAAATATCATAATGTGACATAACCCTTTATGAATGTCGCTAATATAACATAACCTACAATAAACGTCACAATGCAACATAACGCTTATTAATGCCCACTATCACATTATTAACGTGTCACATCTTGGAAATTATCACAATGTGACATAACCCTTGACAAATATCACAATGTGACATAACCCTTTGTGAATGTCGCTAATGTAACATAACCTGCGATAAACGTCACAATGCGACATAACGCTTATTAAACACCCACTATCACATTATTAATGTGTCACATCTTGGGCATTATCTCAATGTGACATAACCCTTGACAAATGTCACAATGTGACATAACCCCTCATGAATGTCGCTAATGTAACTTAACCTGTGGTAAACGTCACAATGCGACATAACGCTTATTAAACGCCCACTATCACATTATTAATGTGTCACATCTTGGACATTGTTGCAATGTGACATAACCCTTGACAAATATGACATAACCCTTTATGAATGTCGCTAATGTAACATAACCTGCGATAAACATCACAATGTGACATAACGCTTATTAAACGCCCACTATCACATTATTAATGTGCCACATCTTGGGCATTGTCGCAATGTGACATAACCCTTGATGAATGTCGCTAATGTAAGATAACTTGTGATAAATGTCACAATGTGACATAACGCTTATTAAATTCCCACTATCACATTATTAATGTGTCACATCTTGGGCCTTATCGCAATGTGACATAACCCTTGATGAATGTTGCTAATGTAACATAACCTGGGGTAAACGTCACAATGTGACATAACGCTTATTAAACACCCACTATCACATTATTAATGTGTCACATCTTGGGCATTATTGCAATCTGACATAACCCTTGACAAATATCACAAGGTGACATAACCCTTGATGAATGTCGTTAATGTAAGATAACCTGTGATAAATGTCACAATGTGACATAACGCTTATTAAATGCCCACTATCACATTATTAATGCATCACATATTGGGCATTATGGCAATGTGACATAACCCTTGACAAATATTACAATGTGACATAACCCTTGATGAACGCTGCTAATGTAACATAACATGTGATAAACGTCACAATGGGACATTACTCTTATTCAATGCCCACTATCACATTATTAATGTGTCACTTTTTGGGCATTATCACAGTGCGACATAACCCTTGACAAATATCACAATGTGACATAACCCTTCATGAATCTCGCTAATGTAACATAACCTATGATAAATGTCACAATGTGACATAATGCCTATTAAACGCCCGCTATCACATTATTAATGTGTCACATATTTGGTTGTGTTGACATATACAGACCAAACACTGTAACAAACAATGACTTAACGTCATAATGTGATATAACCCTTGATAATGTCGCAGTAAAACGTAAACCTTGATAAACATCACAATGTGACATAACATCCTACATTACTATGTAGAATGTGGATGGTTTAAACCATTTATTTTGTCAAATGACTATATATATATATATATATATATATATATATATAAAGAAAATTCACAAGATGATGGTGAATAATGTGAGACAAGTAATGAGGAATGAAGAATTTCTAGCATTCCGATGAATGTCCCGATACAACAAAACCATTAAGGAATGCATTATTGAGGTATGTAGCTACAATCCAATACAAGTATTGATAAATGTCGTAATCCAATATATTCCATTATGAACATCGAAATCTAATTGCAATTCATCGTATTTATTTCAATTGCAAAGAGAGGAAGGACAAAATTTGATTCTGTTTTCCATTTTCAGTTTGCAAAATATAGAATAATTCTATTGATTATTCAACTAAACATGGCCGCTTGGTCAAAATGTCTCCATGCTTGCACTTATACTAATTTTAGGTCTTTTCTCTTCGCATAGAGAGGCAGAGTGATGGTTTAGTACAGTGATCATTCTCTTCTTGAAGGTATTGGATGCCATTGCAAACACAGTGAAACACTGAACAATCCCCAAATTGTACCATCTCCATCCTTCTAGTTAACATTATTTGCTTTTAGTATACATGGCCATCATGACCACTATGAGAAATACTAAACGTTAGAATATCTGTTGTACGTCCCCTACCCTATTCTTTGAGGCTAATATCCTGTAAAACACACAATTGAATGGGGTACTCTATCCACTCCAAAACATATTGGTTTTACACAAACATGGATACGAGATTCTCCACATTTAAATACTATAGAATGACAGTTAAATTTTTCCCATCCTACTCTTTAGAGATGCTTTGGGTTGTAGAGACTCCATTTACAATATTTGGTTACTTTGTTCTCTTCCTCTTACCATCTGCATATATATGCAGCATGATATGCTAGGGCTTTCTCTTCTTCGTATGGCTATATTAGTGTGTTCAAGTTCTTTTAGAAATGCAGAAATACAAATGAACAATCCGATTAATATGCAGCATGATATGCTAGGGTTTGCTCTTCTTCATATAGCTATATTAAATTCAGATATAGAAATGAACTGGCAATCGTCATACCTTTTTGTTTTGTTTTACATATTTTTTTATATTCTCACATTATATATTAAATTTTCCATGTCACACTTAACTTTAAAAAACAATTAATAATAAAATAATGATGGGATGTAAACCAAACCAAGGACATTCAAATTAAAGTAATTCGTACACATTCAATAACAATGCTAATTAAGATAAACATGGATGAAAAGATGTTATTATTTACCTCATTATGCAATCTCGATCAAATTAGGTATTCTTTAAAAGGTGCATGAATTAAATAATCTTCATATTGTTGTTACATATTTAAAGTTATGATTGTTTCTAGTGATGGTTTAAAAGAAATAAAAATATTGTATATTCATGATGATTACATAGAATACACAATGAATATATATATTATTAAAGCCTTCTTTGCGTAGAATTGCAATTCCATAAATGTGAATCTTATAAAATAAAAGTATATTATTCAATGTAACTCGGAAATTATTTTTGAAATTATCAAAAATATAAATTTCATTAAATTTATTCAACATCTTCCAAAGACAACTTCAAATGGAGCTTAGAGATTTGAAGGCTGCAAATAGTGGTCATAATTTTGTGATAGCCATGTCTCTTATCGAGTTTTTTGGAAGCACCCTGCATGGACCATCCGAAGTCAGGATTTGTGCTCCATAAACAGTTAGCAGAAAAAACATTAAATCAAACCATTCAAAATGTTAAGAATATTAATATGAATGTCTTTAATCTATCTTAAAGTACAAGTTAATTAATGTCTACTCTG